>MOOZ01000616.1:229794-249419 GCA_002930495.1 Cecropterus lyciades | reverse complement strand
GTTAGCATATAAAAGGGTACAGTGAGTTTACCTGAAAAGATAGACATATGCTGTCGCTGACTTTCTTTTAGTACTTTTAAAGGGGATCAATTCTGCCATACATATTTTTTACGAAACTTTAATCGTTTACGCAGCGCATGCAGCGGAAGCTGTCATTAGGAAAAAAAATCCCGATTTTAAAACATTCTTCATTGGTGCTCCGCTCCTGTTAGTCTTAGCGTGATGATATATAGCCTTCCTCGATAAATGGGCTATCTAACAGCGAAAGAATTTTTCAAATCGGACTAGTAGTTCCTGAGATTAGCGCGTTCAAACAAACAAACAAACAAACTCTTCAGCTTTATAATATTAGTATAGATTTAGCGTTTTTTGTTGGGTAAAAATAAAAAATATATACGAATTAAATTGAATAATTAAAGGTTATTCCCACGGCTTCATCCGGTTTGGTCACGTCCATCACAGTAATGAGTATCCAATGTGTTAGTCTAGGTTATAAACTATCTATGTGTTCAATTTCAACTACATCCGTTTAGTAGTTTTTGCGTGAAAGAGTAACAAACACACATGATGTAAGCTTGTTTATAAACTTCCGCATTTATAATATTAGTAAGATTTACTAAGAGCTACTCATCCTTCACACTTCACAAATTATATGTTTCTACAATCTACCAACATTAATAGATATTGGTGCTTCTGTATTTTGATCTAAACAGTTCAGTAACACAAACAACATTTCATATTAGTCATCTAATGCATCTTCAAATGACCTAAGATGATGTTTATCTGTTAAGTATTCGCCCATCATCTTCTATAAAGCCACAATGATTCCATTGAATGATTTGATCGTTTTTGCGATCATGCATATAACAGTGGAAACTCATGTTTACAACATGTATTGGCCCACTGCTGGACATAGGCTTCTGCTGGACATAGGCTTTATGGAGGTTATTGTCAATCACCATGCCAAGCATGCGTCTTGGTAATCTTAGCGAGTGTTGATGTTACACAGGAAGACGCTGCTATCAAAATCCCGGGGATTTTGTCTCTTGGTCGCCTTCTACGAAATCCAAGGGAAGAGAGGTAATGGCGCTATTCAAGACACAACACGGCAAACATTCTCAATTATAAAGCTACAACACATATTACAATGCAATTAATGGAAAATCATAAGTTAAAAATACTGGCCTGGCGCATACACCGCAAGCGGAAAATTATGATAGCTGCCAAAAATAATTACAGACTCCCAAAAATGTTTATAAACAAGTGTCTACTTGTATTTTTTCAGATGCTCATATATCAGAATAATTAATAAATTAAAAATACAATATAATGTTTTTTCTGAGGATGAACGAAAGAAAAAAGAAGGAAAGAATGCTAATCTTACTTTGCACATGATCGTCATAAAAATATCTTTAAATTTCGTTCCATTGTAACGCAGTATACGTTTACGTTAGAATGTTAGAAGTTTTCGTTTGCTCTAGTAGAAAAAGTAGAATGCTTTGAAAGCAATTATCTAATATAGCGTACGAAGCGCTTGAAATTTTTTCAAATTTTCAAGCCCTGAAACCCGAAACCTTGAATTAAACAACCGATTTCATGAGTATAAAATGGACCTCCTAAATCATATGAACCACTTCACACTTCTAGTTTATGCAGCCGTCTATTTAAAGAATTGTCAGGTTTCATTGTTTCAAGTTTCTATATAAAACGGCTTGAATAAAACATGATCTGAGCACGCCGATCGAAACTGGTCTCCATAAGACGTTCTATTTATAAACTGCTTATCAACGCACACACTAGCGGTCACACAGATAAAGCTATTTGAATTTTAAACACATTGCATATCTATAACGGATTTACGTTCCGACTTCGAAATTCAAATAATATTAAGCGCGATGACCTTAGCCAGTAATAGTCAAAAAACATTTAATTGAAAATAATAAAAATAATCTTGAACTGGAAAAGATCAGGGTAATAAATTAACGATAAAGATGTACCTAGCTATTACCTTATTAATTATTATACGTTATTAACATTCAACAAACATTATGATTATGATTCTTACAGTTAGGCATAAAATAATTATGTGATCGTACTGTGACGGTATCACTTCTTACAGTAGGAAATGCGAGTTCCCCTGCTCTAGGAGATATTGTACTACCGACTCAATATAAGCTAATGAATATTAATCAAAAGTGTACCGTGAAGACACAAGTGAACCGCCTTCCCCCTCAAGGGGATCTCCGGCTTACGGCCACTCTAGATGCGTTCGAGGGGGATGGGCGGGACAGAATTTTTTGGAGAGGAGCCATGCTCCACGCGAAGGGGCTGCGGGAGCGGTCAGGCACCGGCGAGTTCGCGGATGGTTGCGAAAGCGTGTTCCCGCCGTACGGTGCGAGGCGAAAACACAGTGGGGGTTTAGTCGGTAAGAGTCTGACATAACCTAGCTGCTCCCTCGGGCGGCTAGGTATCCATGAGGATTACCCACTTAAAAAAAAAAGTGAACCGCCTTCATTAAGTGAATCTAACTTACCACATTCTTGAAATGGCAGCGCTATATCTCATCAAACAGAAACATAAATGGCGGTAATACAGTACGCGTGCGTAGTATTCTACCACATGAAGTCATAAAATATCAAAAGGTTCTATGAATAATATTTATAATTGTACGTGTGATTGTGATTGAGCTGTCTATGTTAATTGAAAGGATCAAGGTTGCGAATGCATACAGTAAGCTATTCAAGTCGGTCCAAGTTTATGGTTTTATAGTCTCGCAACTAAAAGCCACTCCAGTCAAAGCCGTGAATGCATTAGATTTGTTTGAACGCGTGGAAAATGCAAAATTTACTGTTGTCGACATAAAGGTGCGTCCGAGTACCATTCAAGGCAGTTAGTTGAATGTAAATAATGTAAAATCAGAAGTAAATTCTGCAACGTCCTTATATTATTTTTACCACTTTTAAATGTAACCTTATTTAAAGGAAGCAAATTAAAAATATTATTTTACTATCACACGCAAAAAAGACTCCGTTTGGAATACTTAATTAACCGTAATAAAATTAAATTTAAATATTAAGCAAAACAAAAAAATAATTATACTTTAATATTTTCTGGTGAAACAGTAATGGAGACACATTTCAATATTCAATTTAGGCTGATGGTATTAAATACCGTTTACTCAAATGCGATACGTACTGTAAATTAAGATGAAATTGGCTTAATTGATACGTGCGGAGGTAAGGTAAATTGAATACGACGATATTAAAACATAAAGAAATCCATCTTATCGTTTTTAGATATTCGTTTAAAAGCATATCAACAACTTCAGAAACAAGTTAAGATAAACAAACACCTACATCTAAATAAACGTGCCCGGAGTAGAGCTATTCCGAGATCAAACAAATTTGTAGCAAAAATGTTTATTGTGAGTAATCAATATGTATTCGGTATGGTTCAATCTATGTTAATATACGCATTTGAAGTACCAACGCTGATACAGAAATCTATTTTGATAGATTCATTAAAAAAGGTGAATTGTGGATGTTTAAAATAATTAATTACTTTTACTACAATTGTTATGAAATTAATTCAGTCAATCTCAATACTGATCCTTCAATTTTTATAAACACTTGATTAAAAAAAAACAATGTTCAATACTCGAAATTACTTTAGTGGTATAATGCATAATCACATCCATTGTATATTTCGTTAAAGTACTTCTCTTGATTCTATTAATAGATTTCTGTGTCAAGGTTTCAGTCCATGGTATACAAATCTATTAACAGAATAGACGAATTGTAATTTTATACGCAGAACCGGTCACACAGCCCATCTAATGCTAAGCAATCACGCTCTTTAAGAATCCGAAATGGAAACATAATGAGAGTCCTATGCAAAGGTTCATTGTTATCCAAATAGCTAAGTTGGAATATATGTTTCACATATACTGAAACACGAAATAAGATAAGAGTTAGAGTAAAAAAATGGCAATGGTTTTGCTACAGTCGGATCACGAACATTTACCACCTGGTAATAATGAAGTGACATATATCAGCTTAAAAATAGGAAAGATTTTCATATAAAAAGAAGTTCGTACAAACATTTCAATAAAGGTATAAGTAGTTTTATATACGGTAAAACTGCAGTTTAAAATAGAAGTAATGTGAAAAAGCTTTAGTAATAATTAGGATAACTGTGCGTTGAGTAAGAGATACGACAAATATTGACTTACGACAGTGAGTTTAAGCAAATATAGTTTACGCTTGATGAGAGCGATATTATTATCACGTGATGCCTCCACTTGATTATATATTCCGCGCTGAATCTATTTCCTTACGAGTTTCACCAATTATTTCATGTCTATCAACTACTTTTACTTTAGAATTGCAAACAATTATGAAATTTAATCTAATAACCTGACGGTTATGACGGGTATGTGAGTCGTGATAGCGGAATGGTTGAAACTTGGCCTCTCAATCGAGGGTCCAAAGTTCGAATCGCAGGCATGCACCACTGATTTTTTAAATTATTTGCGTATTAAAAGTTAATTATCACTGATTTATGGTGAAGGAAAACATCGTGAGGAAACCCTCACACCTGAGAGTTCTTTAAAAAGAATCAAAGGTGTGTGAAGTCTACCAATTCGCATTTGGCCAGCGCGCTGGACTATGGGCTCAAACGTTCTCAATCTGCCCTCTCTCATCTCTCAGACCCGTGTCCAGCAGTGGGACAATAATTGGTTGACGGTAACCTGACGGTTGTAGACATTCTTAAGAGTTCATAACTAAATGGCATTGATTGTATATACCTGGCTGCCGCTTCACTTTTATCAAAATTCAGATTTCAATTCAATGATATTAATAATTTAGCTCTCATGTTACTAGTTCATTTCAGATCAGAAGGAAGTGCTTGCGTTAGAGATGGCCTTAGAGTGTTCACGTGAGATTTATTTATGGACCAATCTTAAAGTACAATTGGTATTTTGGGCAGAACTTTTTAGAATTCAAAACAGATTCAATGTGATAACATTGCATTGGCGGGGTCTGACGTATTAACAGGGCTTTAAATTTTAGTGAATTTGGCAATAGGTAATTAAGAATTAGTCTAATTGTATTTATTATTAGAATAAACTGTACCTGTTTCAGTTCTAAATAATGGTAGAAATTGGCCAACTCTTACATTTTACGGCTAGAGTTGGCGTTAATCTAAATAATTTGTATACCAATCGGAAGCGAAGCTGTCACAAAGCCAAAAGTAATAGCTAGATAAAATGATCGTTTCTTGATTGGCATCGAGCCACAATTTGCAAGTCTACAGTGTTGAAATAAAATCACTAGTTGGTGCCTGCGAATTTTTCAACATTTATGTCTTACATATAAAAATAATATTAAAGGATTTTTCTAAATTTATTTTCATTTTCATTTAAGCAAAATTTTAAAACTGACTTTCGGAGGTTATGTAAGATGACCCATATTCTTTTGGTGATTTTTTGGTTGGAAGTCTTATTTCTGAGTGAGAGCGTAATTTGTTGTGAACATTAATTATTTATTTATAATTCATCATTATATCACTCTTAAAGACAGGGGACTAGTTAAAGATGCTGCATGACTCTTACGTCTTCTTTGCCACAACAATAAGACTTCGGTCTTATCGTTGTGGCAAAGAACAGAAAAAAGAAAGATTTCCATCTTATAATAGCAATGGTAAATATGATTCGTCACATTTACCATTGCTATTATAAGATGGAAATCTTTCTTACAAATATTATAAATGCGAAAGTTTGTGAGAATGTAAGTGCGTTTGTTGCTCTTTCACGCAAAAACTGGTTGGATTTCGCTAAAATGTTGCGCACAGATTATGTTAGTTTATGTCCTGGATTAACATATGGGATACTTCACGTAACCAAAGAGGGTGATGCCGTGGGATTAATCTAGTTCAATATTGATAACGGAGGCAATCTTAAGAGAGAAAGAACGTACTTCACTATTTTCATCTTTTGTTTACAGACAGATGTATTAATTTTACGAATAGTATTTACAGATGGTAAAATGGTCACCTCGTAAAACTTTACAAATAGCATTCGAAACGTTAACTTTTATATTACGTTTTTAAGAACAGGATGTTCACTAACGATTGAGCAATAAACATTTTAATATGTACAATTTTATATTTAACATTTTGGTGGAAAGGTAAATGATATATTTAATTCAAAGATTCACCAACTACATAACCTTTAGTCATTAAGTCGGTAGAAGCCATTTTGTCTCTATCACAATTTTCTTTGATATAGAAGTGTATATTGACAATATAGCAACTAACAGTTTTAATTTTTAACTTACATTAGTAGTTCGTATGAGGGTAAATTTTTGCAACTGAATTTTGAACTAGTTAACCCCCAACCGATTAAGATACAATTTTGCGTTTCAGTGGAAGGCTGTGGTTGCCGACTCACTTTCATATTAGCACCTTTGTGCACCTTGCTTTGTATGAAGTTCCCTACAGATATCCATGACAGTAGCCACTTACCATCAGATGGACTTCAATTTTATAAAAAAAAGTAAAGCTAATTTTTAGAAACTTTTTATGCTTACATTAGATTGACCTGGTGGATTAATCAAACTGTCTATAATATCCGTATCGCCTAATAATTCTTTACCCAACAATAATGATGATAAATAAGTAGTTAGTCATTTATCAACCATTATCATTTGGCATAAATATTTCATAAAGTTTCAATTTCACATCACATAAATTCATTTAAAATTAGATTTGAAGGTGGTAAAAGTCTTTATTCGATTCCAGACATCACCACTTGACTCATAAAACAGTGTTAAGCTGGTGGCTCTCAATTGAAGGGTATTTTAAGTGAGATATACTTGCACGAAGCCTTGCTTAAGGCGTAACTTAGTCATTAGGGGTATCAACGTATCTGTAGGCGACTGCACGACTCTTATCCCATCTGGAGTTAACTAAGGATGTCCATACGCAGTGCCACTTATCATCTTAGGCCTGCTTATCAAAAATCAAACCTCGACAGAATAATATTCCTACTAGTGGTCAATCACAATTGCTGCTCCTAAAACTTAAGGTAAAAACTCTGCCTCATCATATGCTAGGTTGAACACGCTCTCCTGAAAGCTAAGTTTAAATAACTCATACTAGGCTATTGCCGCCGCTCCACCCGATTCGGTCACATTTATCTCGGTGATGAAATCGTATGTGTCAATCTAGGTCATAAACTATATCTGTGCCAAATTTCAGCTAAATCCGACCAGTAGTAGTACTTTTGGGTGAAATAGTTAGAACATACGAACTTTCGTATTTTTAATATTAGTAAGATCAGTATTCATCACATCTATTTGGTAATCCTATGTCATTAAGTCTTTCCAGATAAGTTTATTTACCAGTTTAAACAGTGTTCATGTCTATTGAATGATAATTATCATTCCGTAACAAAGCGGTCGCATTCGGTTCGCATTTATGTGGTTTGAAAGGACGTGTTTGAAATGTGATTGTTGGCCAATAGCATGGAACACGACTAAAATGATCACGTTGTTTGACTTTGTCGTGTTTTTGAATTGGTTTACGAGTAAACCATAATAGAAACGAATTGGAAATTTGATGGATTTTTCTCTCTTCCATGAAATTTACATTTTATATAAAAAATGTAAATATGTAAATGAATAAAGCCGATGTTAAATATTTTTGAAATAAGAAATTCAAATTACAAACAAGATTAACAAGAAAACCAAACTAAAACTAAAGAGGAGGTACACATATCATTATACAAGATTTTTAATAAACATTTATTTGGTAACATGAATATAAAAAATTGATTACAATGTTTTTATCTATCTAAAGTACAGAATTATGAATTGAAATTGAACTGAATAAATATGAGAATGTGAATACACTTTGTAGTGTATATAAAACATAACTTCATCAATTTCTCAGGCAGCAGCGTAATTTTAAATACTCGTACAGTAAATAAAATCACACATAATTGGGATCTTTAAGAGAAAATACAACAATTACGGAATAACACCAAGATTCTCACAAGTGGCGATGTTGATGATTGCGAAAGAGAAACTTTAGTCCCTGATAGAGTTATTTATTTAAATAGGTGGTAAGTAGCTTCGTGAAATCACTGTCATTACAACAAAAGGTACGAACCATTCGTATCTTTCCAGGTATTTTTCGTCGAACAGACATTCACATCAGTAAGTGTTTAACTTGTTTCTCATTCTTCACCGCCAAAACGCCTTATTCACGCGCAGATTAAAATAATGTCTTTAATTTGATCGGTACTTTTTACAAATTTAAAGAAATCCTTGAGTGTGTAAATGTAATGTTGATATTCTTTATTAAGTTCTTAAGTTCCGTTACTTTCATACGTTATTTTATATTTGTTTATTCGATTTTATTGTAACTTTTATTGTTATAAATTATAACTTTCAACTTTTTTTAAAATGTAGCCATCCATGGGCGGTAGAGGCATGGGCATCTGTAATCAACCTCAGATAGATTTGTAGTCAGTCTGAATCGGATGTATACTACCTGTGAGGACTAAGTCTTATTAAGTCTCTTCGACCGATGACTCCCCTACCATGCCGTACCTTAAACAAAACAAATACTCATGGAAATGTTTACATTGTTAAGGAAATAAAAATACCAATAATTATACTTGTTTCTAATACTTATCATTCTAGAATTACCTTAGCTATTAATATGACGAATTTTGTAATTTTTCTTCAATTATTAATAGATAAATGATACAGGTAGCAGATCTTCATAAACAAGTTATTAGTCTACCATCACTTATATCAATGACCAGGTTTATAATAATTCATAATCGTATACAAAGCCAACAGAATAAATTTAATATCGTTGTAAATTACCTACTTCATATTCCTTTGCGTGGGTAGCATGAATATTCAATTCGACAAGTATATTTTATTGATATTAAAATATTGGGCATACTTGAATTACATTACATAACGCCATTGCTCGGTAAGACTGAGTGGGCATTACGATAATTTACTATGTAAGAATTACAATTTGTAGTCGTTATGTGTTTGTTCTGTTATATATTTTGTAACGAACCCGAATGCGGCGTTGAATTAATTTATTTACTCACGTTTTGTTTCCTAATCCAATGTACGACCATTTAAGAATATATTGCAGGTAAGTATAGGTCGTTTGCCATTCGATTCACGGCGATACCTCGAACGGGTGCCTATTTACGCGAGTCACGTGTTCTGACTAAAGAATTACATTATTTTTTTGCATATCTACATTATTCATATCAGCGCTGGGTGATTGGTGGCGATTGAAGAAAAAGGTGTTCGGTGTACGTTAAAACTTCAAAGGTTTAGAACTATATGTGGCCGTATCATTTTCCTGTCGTTTCTTTCCACACCTGTTCGTGAATAACAGCAGTTTTCTGCAGCAATCTGTTATCTGTAATCCATAGAGGGCTGTTTTATATTTGGTATTTTGTGTGCAAAGACTAATTACTTAACATTACATCGACTGCATGATGTTATGTTGAGTAAATAAAATAACAACAAAAAGTACATTTGTCATCAAGAAATTTTCTATAAAAAAGCGTTACTGCTATTTAATACTATTGCGTACTTGTTGAATAATTATAAGGGACAATAAAACCTTTATCTTACAACAAATTGCTCCAGACATTCCTCGTCTTTTCAAGTAAAGAATATCTATGACTATGTGAAGAGGAACGTATGATACAATAGTATGTATTAATAAAAGTAAATAACCCGATGGGAAAATTTTCGGCTTCGAAAGATCGTGATTTAAGTTTAAATTCAAATTCTCTAATTTTCCTAATGAAATACATCGCAAAGAGTTTTGTAAATGTCAGAAGTCTGCTAAAAGCTATTTATGGTGTGGAAATTCTGTCCATATACACTTCACTAGGTCGGTGGGCAATACTTCTAACATGTGTTTTTCCATTCTGAATAGAGAGCCATTCCCATCGTCATAATGCTTTAAGTTAATGACACTAATGTTAATCTTCTTAATTTTTTGATTTAAACTGTCAGCACTGATAATAATTCAAAAGGTTTTAAAGTCCGACTGTAAAGTTTTGCTTTGTTCCTGTCACTCTTGAGCGCAATAAATTTATTTTAATGACGACATACGAAATCTTTCTAATCATTCCGACAGTTTGTTTATTGAAGCTATTCCTGCATGTGCTCATTACTTTGGGTACATTGGGTACGATGGGTACTATAATCACTTAGCAGACGGTATTTGAATGAAAGACGTGATCTATTTTAACGCACTGCTACCCAACCAAACCTTGAGACCAAATGCTATGAAATATTTTTTCTAAGACAAAACCATCGCTGCGATAAAACTTAACTATACTCAGTATAAATTACATAAACATTTTTAATTACCTTGAACCTTCCAGTAATAAGTACTTTTCTGCGTATAGGCATTTAATAGCGACCTTGAGGATACGGCATACAATAACCTAGGTTCACGTAATAAAGCAGTCGAATAATAAAAAAGTCTTTATTGACTAAAACGTATATGACGTTTAGATTGAATTAAAGTATACTAAATAGCATAGTAGTATAAACTTAATGATGTAGATATGGATGGATAACTTACACTAAATATAGCACCCGCATTAGTGAAGATCTTTAGCTTTATTAATAATTTAACTCTATATTAAATTTGTATTTCTACAAAATAATCGCATTAAACTTGTCATAACTGCAAACAAATGGCGGTCATTATAATTATATCGACTAATATTTAAATTTAACTTTAAAATTATAAATTTAAAACTGAACAATGTATATTCGTCCAAATTTAATTAACATGTTTATCTATTTAGTCAATGCATATAAAATTCATTAAGTTGCGTGTTAATAAGAAATCCTTGTACGACATATTCAAGGAAGTCTATTTTTACGAGTATATTTACTCAAATCATTCAAAAAGATATACACGAGCTCATAATGAAGATTTATAGTTGCAAAACAGGCAAATGGGGCTAGCCTTGCAATTTCGCAATAATATTTTCGTTTACTCAACCGTAGTTAGAAAACAAACACTTCTATTTCAATAAGAATTTCCTGCTTATCATGAGCAGGAAATACGCGATTGACCAATTAACTCTGTACAAAATCTTCATTTATAACATAGTTGAAGCCACTAGTCGCTTCGCCTACTCTATCAAACCAGTTGACATGGAAAAGCTAAGCCGATTCAACAAAAAATGAATGCACGTCGAATACACATTAATACAAGTCATCCAGTCGTCTTCCGGAAAACGATTAGATCAAATTCACAACTGGCTGACACGAATGTCAGTCATGTGTAATAAAATATCCGTTACTCTCCACCAAAAAATAAAACCGCCATTTCGAATTTCTAATTTGATCCTATGATTACAAATTCATCACGTATTTTCGAAATGGTATGCAAAAAATCATACATAATAAAATTCGCTTGTATCAACGACATTTTATCAGATTACTGTCATGGGAGACGAAGAGAGATGTGTAAGCAGAATGTCACTGTTATTTGATCTTGTCTATTAGCTAGCTAGTGTCACTATAATATCGCACAGCCTGTTGGATTATCAGCTTTCGATAACGAAAATTAAATTTAATAGAGAACAGCTAGCTGTCTGGAAGAAATCAAAGTTTAAAATATTTTATCATAACCACCTAATCTTGTCAATCGGTAAATTTATATTGTAATAAGTACCTTGCCAATACACTAATTATAATATAATAAAGAACAAGATCAAAATGAAACTGATGACCTCTAGATGCCAGAACTTCAGAAGGCTCAATTAGTTATAGTCATCTGATTGTGTCAATCAAGGAGCCTGATTGTCATGAAGACAATGATATTAATCGTAATACAATGAACAAATGAAATTAAAATAAATAAACTCATTAGAGAGGTTTCAATGTAAAAGCAAAGTTTAAAGTACTTCTAGAAAGAGTGAATACTTTAATAATGTAGTTATCTTTTAAACAGCTTCAATTTGAAAATTGCAAGTTTAGAAGGCAGAATATGAGTCAGGTGTATTTAAGTGTTTTTTTTGTAGTAGTTCAAATTTGTAGTAGGTAATAATCAAACTTTTCTCTATAGAAATTATATTGACCATCTTACCAATCATAAAGCTTGAATAACTTGTATCAGTCTCATTAGAACGGCGAACAAATTAATATGTCAGTAAACTCGTGAATGTCATTGATTTATAGATTGCTATGAGTGCCGACACTCGCTCCAAATTAATTATAATACATGTTGAAAAATCAATAATAAGCGTATCGAAATGTCTGTATACATTTATTTTTTACGAAAACATTAACGGCTTTATTACATCTGTATTTTTGTCAAATGAAAGAATGGCAGAAAAATATTTAGATTTCGTCTATTAGAAATTCTAAAAATATGTGTATTTTCATAAATTTCATCAATAATTCAGATTTTATCGTCTCGTTGAATTCTGATACGAAATTATGCACCTTCTTGTAGTAGAAAACAATCAAATGAAGTAACGATGACACAACTATTTATTGAAACAATCATTCCGAGTTATCTGGTTTATCACAGTTAGAGCTTCAACATACTTTGGTGCCATCGAAAATATTCCTATGACGTCAAGATAAATTAATATCGATCTGTAATTTGATAGCTGAAATATTATGTGGCAATAAAAATCTGCAATCATTAATACAGCACGATAAGTTATACTTAGTTTATCTTACGTTTACCGACGTAACTTTTATATTAAATTTATCTATGACAAGTGGGATTTTAAGATAATGCCTATTAAATCTCTTTTGAATGTGTAGCTCTGTAGGTATATGTTTACAATATTTATCTGAGTGTTATCAAAGAGATTATTTCGATAATCTTGTTGAATGTTGTTTTATATTTTTACATTCCATGCCGAATCATTACAACCTTCTTGAATAAATAAATCTCTATTTTCAATATTCATAGTTGTAATAATATTTTCCCATTAGAGTTATAAACGAGTCATCCATTGGTTATACTGGTAAATCATCTTATTTTATTAATAGTTAAAACACCTGAAACTTAATTATTTATTAACTTCCAGTAGATATCAGCGATCCCCAAGCAAACAAATGGCTTATTGGCCCAAATAATATTTATAATATATTGTTTTCAAAAAATCGTTTCTCTCTCTATATCCTACATCTATTTGCGATCTATCTCAGAAAAGGCTTTACCATTTTCACAGGATTTTCACAGATTATATAGCGATATTGAGTAGTCCAAAATTGTATGACATTTAATTTTTTCTATTACAGTTGCACTTGGAAACACAACATAGACATTATGTTTATAAAAGATAACATTAAAGACATCTAGTTTTCTTTCATTTAATGAATAAATAGCCTTATACTTACAATTTATATTATCAATACACCACCAAATACATTTAATACAATAACTGCATTATCTCATGCATTCTAGCATTGTGTGCTTTGCATACTTTGCATAGAATTGTGAGTTCATTTCCTAATTAGCATGACGTAGATATGTATATAGTAATTGTTACTTTTGCTGTTGCAACCTACCAAGTACCACAAATGTTCATACCTATATCGTTCTACATATCTAATTCAATTTAAGGTGAATCTACGATTTAAGAAACATTTATTTTAATAACTCGTATCATCTTAGTCACTGCGTGTACGCGTGTTTATTTGTTTCTTTTTTTTTGTATAAACGTCGTTACAAAGATAACATGACATGGCATGATCGCATGAGGCAATAGGGGCTTCAACTAAGAGTTAACCGCTGATTAACCACCGCCATTACTGTGCGAGCTATTTTTAGCGTCAGCACAGAGATCACTGCTTTGTCTGCCGTGTTTAATGTAAATGACAAGTGAGTGGCCATATCACCGGTTAACCAACCAACCGGCTAAACAAATGCGAAAACATAACCTTCAATATGTATGAATCCCAACATGACTGTACACTCACCGTCTCTTGGTCGATGCTTCCACATTTTTCCGTCTGTATTAGCACTATAAAAGTATATTCACAGTGAGTTTTGACACGGTCACATCTTTGACAGGTGACGTGCGATATTACCGCCACCTGTATGCGCGGTTAGTTGCTCGCGGGAACATTCCCGTTCAGGTGTATTTTGTTTTGAAATGGCATAGTTTAGGGAGCGGAGAGAAGCGCGACTCGTCTTGGCTTCGCGCGGCCAATGAACGGTGCGGGCCGGCGCGCCAAGGTCACTGGAGACAAAACCGGTGGCCCGCGACGCCGACAGAGGGCAGCACGTGGTGCATACGAGTAGCTACCTCGCTGCCCGTATAGCAACTAAACAGAAATGTACGCCGCACCACGATGCGCCGATAAGCGGTATATGGTATAAATAAAAACGTGCTACGTCGTGAATATGAATGAATGCGCATCGACTAAATACCTACCTATTTGTCCATAGTTATTAAAATCCGGGCGAATACTTTCTAGAAACAACACGCCAAATTATGGTTATTAATTGGCACCGTTCTCTAGCAATATCACTTTTAATTTATTCTATTTAACATATTTATTTTGGTTTCTGTTTGTGTCTTAGTACTATTGTGAGTAAATTTTATATTTAGATAACAAACTCTGATCCACTTCTGATTTCTGAAAAATACTATTGTTCAAAAAACAAAGTAACGAATTTACCTCACAACGCCAATCAGTCTTCCTAAATCTTCAACACGGCTAGTTGGAAGTGGTAAAATAAGATAATATATGAAATAAATATAATAGGGTTACCAAAACCAGAAAAATCCGGGAAAAGAAAAAATTTTGATGCGTTACAGACGTTCAAAAATTCTGTAAAATATCTTCTTTAAATAAAATAAGGTGTAATATAATGCGTCCAACCATCCTTGGTAAAAATTCGGAAAATGTCTAACAAACTACCCATGTACATTAATTTAATAAGGAGTCGGTCAATACAATATTTCAATAAACTGTATGCAATTTACAATACTTATATTCTTTTGTATGAATGGATGAATGAAGTATTTTGCTATCACACGAGTATTGTCAACTTTTACACCTCTATTAAGATAATGAAATTGAAATTATTTACGTTATAAAAATGGAGGCTTATATTACGCTAAAAAATTTTGACAGTAAATTCCAAATTCATTGTTTAGATTATTGGTTTAGATTATTAGAAGTCATTTTAGTAATGTTTTGAACGTAAATTTCGTAATGACTGTTATATATCTATCTATTGTTGGATTTTTATAATGTTTTAGATAGATCGTTAATTCTATCGTTCGTTTAATTATTTTTAGATAAATCTTAGGACTCTTTGAGTGTAGTTGCATAAGTAGTTAAATCTTTAGGTACCCTAAAGGTCTAACCCATGAAACTGAGCAGTTAGGGACCCTAACTGCTCGTTTTCATGTTAGAATTTTAATGTTGCTGGTATATTATAAATAATATACAATTAATTAAAAGTAAGACTACAATAATTAAATATTGGATATTTATTGAAAATAAATATTCTTATTGATTACAAATATTGTATATGTAATTTCGCTACTGGTCGCTAGATGGCGTTAGTTCAAGCATTATAGGCAGTCAAAAGTTTCCATGACATTACGTTATCGTAATAAAACTTTAAGAAACACGAAACACAATTTAAGAACTTTTTTAAAACTTCCGTGTTGCTATTATTAGTAGGTACATAGTTAATTAAAGTCGTGATCTGTAAACTATTTTTAGAACGAGATAAGTTTAAGTACATATTGATTATTCTAATTAACATTAATGTTATCTAGGCAATAAAACTAAATAGCGAAGCCATAATGATATAGCAGATAGCTTATTTTATAAAGTCAGTAAATTGATTATTGAGAAAACTGTAACTAATTTGACTAAATTAGTAACTCTTAACCTAGTATATTCTTTAAACTAGTCTTCTCTTAACCTAGTATATATAATAGTCTTAACTTAGTACTAGTAATCAGGATTACAACCTTACTTAAACAAGAAAATAGCAATGCTTGTTGCTATTATAAATCCGAACTAAGTGTGGGTTAGCAATTCAAACCACGGGAGGTTACTGTCGTCCCACTTCTGGGCACGGATAAGAGATGATGCCCTCGGAATAAGAGCTAAAGCTTTTAGTCTATAGCTCAACGCGCTAGCCAAGTGCGAATTGAACTTCACAATGTTTTCCTCACAATGTTTTCCTTCATCGTACAGCTGTAATAAAAATCCGTGGTGCGTGCATTGGAAATGAACCTCGGCTCGAATGAGTTTCAACCGTTTGGCTATAATTGCATAGATCTATCTGTTTGACCTTATTAGTTTTGTGTCCCAGTTTCAGATCCAGAATCCGAAGTTGATAAATGAGTATTGTATGTAGATGTTAATGATTTATTTACGTATTTATTCAATTAAAATTGAAATAAATTATTAATTGAATACGAATATTTTAAGGTTCTACACTCAATCTACATAAAACAAAAGTGACATCTGCATCTACGTATGTGTAAAATATATTCGTAATATTTCGCGTGGGCAAACAGTTGCGTGGGGAGAGTGAACCGATCTAATAATAACTGGACTTTATTAAAATTGCTTGAGTGAGTTCATATCTACATGCACATTACTGATCTCTGCTTTGTCTTATTCATGCGAATGTGTTCGTAAATTTGTGTGGAGATACACATCTTCGTGTAAATGAAAACTAACTTGAAGATGCTGGTGAAGATTAAAGAACGAATTATTTTATCTAAGGTCGTAAAACCTCTTGTAGTTTTACTCCGGAAGTTTTTTTTATGAGATTGAAATAGCAAACGAGCATGCAGTCCACCTGAGGGGAAGTGGCTACTGCTGCCCATGGTCATCTGTAAGCAAATTCATATAGAACACGGGTTCTATCTGAAGTGGATCACAGATGCGTTGCTACTCCCGAGGACTGAGATGGTAGCCCCTTACATAAGTGAGCCGGCAACGTTAGTGTGAGCGTTAGTGGCCTAATGCTTTAAGCGCTGCTGTATTTTCTTTTGAAGGGTTTTATAAGAAAGTAGTAAAAGACTATGCAATCTTCTGGTTTTGTGGCCATTGTGGCCATTCAAACTTGCTGACCCACGAGGCGGAGCGGTCACCATACCGGTATGAAACGCAGTGGGTTCCGGCTTCGATCCCCGGCCAGACAGACATCTGAATGATGAGTTTAGATTCTGTTCTGGATCTGGGTGTTTGTGTATTCGTCTTTGTGTGTCCATGGTACCCAGGACACAGGAGAAAATACTAGTGTGTGGCTATGATTGTAGACAGCGTTTATGTAGCTAGGAAAATTGGTTAATCCAAAACATTACTTGAAACACTGATATTATTAGCCAAAAAATGGCACGGAGCAGTGCCTTCGTAGCCGAACTACGATTATTTCTCTCATCTAAAGTTAATTAAGAGCAGAATTAAACAATAACTTACAATATTACGTCTAAGACCATCAGTAAGTTTCATAATATATTATGCTCTTAAGATACTATTATTTATGTGTAATATAAGCTATCCAAATCTATATCTTAGATATGGTTCACTTTGAGATTGAGTATATAAATAGCCAATCATTTATCTTATAGAAGATTACTGAAAGTACTTTATACAATAACAATAAATCGTGTACTTATAAAGCTTCCTCATTCCACTATACCCTGTATATATGTATATTACATTTATTTTTATATATCTTAATAAATATAACTGACAAGGTATATTTGTGCCGGTACAGTTGCATGCTAATTTGAAATTTATTGATTTCAATGAAATTTGATGGGCGCATACAGTTGGTTCTACTTGCAGCATAGGATCCTTTTGAAACCAATAAAAATATAGCGCTTTTGAAGATTTCTTTGGTAGCGGGATACAAATGATGATTTTTTACCGATTTAAAAAAGAGGATGTTTTCAATTCGGTCGATATGTTTTTTCATGTATTACACCGATTAGCCGACAACTTAGGGCAGATTTTTTTTTCGGTTTACTTTCCGTTTGATCCTATAGTCACTAAGTTGTATTCTGATAATGAAAAGCCGGGAAAATCGAGGAGAACTATCAAAATGTATATAGACACTTATTTAGATTAATTTGAGATAACTCAGCTTCTATTAACCTGATTTTCATAATAATTGCAACGTACATTGGGTATCTAGGATGAAGTGATATGATGAAAAAATTTGGCCTTCAACTTTTAGTTTGGCCTTCAACGTCTAGTCTAGCCCTTCACGAGTAGATTTTAACGGATTTATAAAAGGATTGTTAATGTTTGTAGTGATATGACACAAGATTGCTAAGCAGAGACAAAGACGAAAAATTTGACCTTCAACTCTGCAACCCTAAGGATACAGGGTACTGAATGCCTAATCCGTAGGAGTAAGCCATTTGGTGTTTATAGATATAAAATAAAATTACTTAGCACAGATATACAATAAAAAAAATACCCTCTACGCATCCCTAATTCAGAAGTATAGACTGCTTAAACCATATGAGTTTGGTATTTGTTGCTTATTTATAATGCGTTTCCGAGCACAGATATATGATGAAAAATCTACCTTCAATATCTAAACGCTGATGGAGTATTACTTATTTTATGAGTTAGGATTGGGTTTAACTTTGATGTTTTATATGTGACTAGCTGAGCCCGCGGTTTCACCCGCGTTTAAAAGAAATGTAACGTGACATACATTAACCGAAATTTTATATTTAATAATTCTATTTTATTCTTTTTAAATACATGTTTCCCGCGCCCGTGCATTTTTCCGAGATAAAAAGTAGCCTATGTCATTTTCTGATCCTTAAGCGACTACCACTGTGGTAGTCGCGCAAAATATCTTTCCGAACCATGTTATAAACAGAAACATAACTATCCCAAGGAAACCTTATATTATTTTTATTTTAATAAGTAACCTATATGTTACACCAGACTATATTCTATGTCTCTGTTAAACTTTATCCAATGCCATCCAGCCGTTCTGACGTGATTGAAAAACTAACATCCACCTATCCTCACAAAATTTCATCATTCATTCAAAAATGTTATCATTCATGACATAACTTTGTATAATAAACTGATCGTACTTATAATTTATTAATAACAAACTTTTAATCTATGACTTATATTCCTAAGTAATTATCAAAAATTAAAATGTACTCTCATTTCATATTTTGACGACCCGCGTGGCGGAGCGGTCACCATACCGGTCTGACACGCAGTGTGTCCCAGGTTCGATCCCCGGCCAGACAGACTGAATGATGAGTTTAGATTTCTGTTCTTTTGGGTTTGGTTTGGGTGTTTGTGTATTCATTTTTGTGTGCATGGCACCCAAGATGCAGGAGAAAATCCTACTGTGGGGCTATGAGCGTAGAAAGCGTTTAAAAAAGTCATATGCTACATCACAATACCAGCATATTGTATTGTTGAAGTTATAAAGAATGGCATTATATTGATAGGAATTAATCGCGCAAGCGTATGAATGACATTATAAACTTACAAAGGTAGAGCATGATAAATACATTTCAATCATTGAGTTTCTTACTAATATAACCTCAAGTATTC
>MOOZ01000616.1:208479-225996 GCA_002930495.1 Cecropterus lyciades | reverse complement strand
CCGCCACATCTATTTCTGCCTAATAACAGCAGTGTTATGCGCTGTTGTGTTCTGGTCTGAAGGGTGTGGTAAGGGAGATATACTTTTTCGAGGCATTCCATCTTAATCCTCAGGATGGCAACGCACCTGTGACTAACCTTAGGTGAGACTTTGGTCTTACCTAGGGTTGATTACAGGTGTCCATGGGTGGCAGTAGCCACTTACCATCAGGTGGGCTGCATGCTCGTTTGCTACTTCTGCTTACTAAATATTGGGTTATTGGTTTGGTAATCATCCTAAATATAATTATTATTGAAATAATTAAAATATAACTTTGTTTAGTGTAAGCTACTCGCCCATAATTATAATTAAAATACATCACCTGTAGCTGTGACGCTAGTATGTAGCTAGTTTAATGACCCAGAACATAATTTAATAGTATACTAATCCGTAATAATAGTCAGTTATCGTTAATGTAATCAATAACACTAAATTAGTTTACCTACGTCCCTAATATACCAATTAGTGTATATGTCAAAGATAATTACCACCTTTACAGTGCTTTCCAAACTGTACGTTGAGACGCCCTGAGGCTTCGCTGTCCTAGGGAAATCGCGAGATAGAACAGTTCACTTGCTCCAGACTTCAAAATTTTTACCCCAATTTGAGGTCATATTCAGAAGTGTTCCACTTTTGTTATCTCCTGATTTTTTTTTCCATTATTTCTTGTGAATATTGTTTATCAGGCAAGATATATCCATTGTACTGGGTAGAAAAATAAGCAATAATATTTAAAAAAAGTGTATCGTGAGTATTCATTACATATTTAAATATATCAATTCCATGATAATATTAGTCGAAAATCATAGATTTTCATATCAGTTAGTACTGTTTAAGAAGATTGTCTAAAAAAACATTCAACAACGGCAGTCGCAGTGAAAAGTTTGAGAACCCCTACCTTGTCATACAGTCGTACACCTCAGTACAAGTTGTACTGTCTGCAAGATTTATGCACCACAGGTGGGCGATTGCTACTTGAATAGAGCCTTGTTAATTCAATTAAATAACTCGTTATAACAAATCCAAATGTGTTCAATTAATTCTTGGTACCAGATAGTCGGATTGCTGTCAATCTTGAAAATTAAAACGAATACCATAACTTTTGATACTAATAAATATTAATTGAAATTTAAATTTATTGTCAATATATGGTTCTGTTAAATTATTGAACATTTTTTTAAGAATTTGGCAAATTATTATTCAGTCCAAGGTAAGGTAAGGTAAGGTCAATACCATCCTAAAGAGATCTTAGTAAAAAATATTGAATACAAGCTATTTCCCGCGGCTCCGGTCGCTTGGGGCACGTATCCTGTATCAGTATTAGTAGTATTGAATATTAATAATTGTATCCAGGTCATAAGTCAGGTCAATCCAGGTCAGATTTTATGAAGGCAGTAGTCATCCCCATAGTGAAAAGAAGGCCAGGTGACATTACTGATAAGGGAAATTACCGGCCGATCTCATATTTAGAATCCTTCATTCAAGTTTAATTGTGAGCCTCTAGCATACTGTCCATTATTATAAGAGCCGTAAAACACCTGTATATGCCTGTTTCCTGGATCTCTCCAGGGCTTTTGACCATTTTTTTTTTGAGCAGGAAACCTTCAAAAGGTACCCGACGCCGTGGAAGCAACGCCGGATTATGGCAGATATTTACCGCAATAAAACCCCCCTGGTGGCGCTTCTCGGCGCTGTGTGGAGGACTTTTGACCTAATGTCGTATGATCTGCTCTGGGGAAAGCTGGAGTGCCAAAGGAAATTCTTAACGTCCTAAAGTATTGGTATGCGACGCAGAAAATACGGTTAAGTGGGCCAATGACTTCTCTGAGCCATACAAACTGGAGTGCGTGCGACAGGGTGGTCTGACGTCTCCCAGGCTCTTTAATCTTTATGTTGACGACTTGTTGGTCGAACTCAGCAGCGTGCATGTGGGATGTTGCATTGGTGGTGTCAGCGTGACAAACATTAGCTACGCTGACGACATGGTGCTGCTAGACCCGACCATGGCGTCAATATATCTTGGCGTCTAAAGTACAGCGTAAAAAATGTGAATATGGTCTTAGGGGTTGTGGATGAGGGATGTGAATAACCTGAATCCCAAATTATGTTAAATGGAATAATAGAAATAAACAGAGTCCATAAGTTTAAATATTTGGGACATTTTCAGAAGACTCCAGGGACAGTACTGATATAGAAAGGGAGAGTAGGGCCTTGACTGTTAGGGGTAACATGTTGGCCAGTAGATTTGCTCGCTCCTCTGAGGAAGTCAAAAGCAATCTCTTCAAAGCATATTATCAGAGCTTTTTCACGGATCATGTATGGGTTAACTACACCAAAAAACAAATGGATGCCTTGCGTATCCAATGTTACAACATTTTTAGTATGATGTAAGGACTCCCTTTATTTTGTAGTGCGTCAGAAATGTTTGCGCAGAACCAAACGGATGGTTTTACTGCGATTGTACGTAAAAACTACAGCTTTGATGAGTACTACAAGAGCAAGTCACAACACCATACTAAAAACTGTAGTGAAGGATTGTGAAGCCTTAATGTGGCGTAGTTTTATGTAAAGGATATCCCTAGCCACGTAAATGAAATCTGCACGAAAATTACTATTTTTAATCGAATTAATTGAATAATTAATTTGTTGATTGTTAATTAAATAAACAATTGATAATTTCTACTAACAACAGGTATAAGTGTATTTTACGAAGAAATGGATCCTTGTTATCTTATTAATAAAAGAATTTGAATAAACTGTCTGTGTGCCCAATTTTATTTAAATCTAATCAGTAGTTTTTGCGGGAAAAAGTAACAACTACACATTCCCTCAAACTTTCGAATTTATAAATTGTAAGATTGAATAAAATAAGACGATCCTAATAAAATGTATTCTGATTAAAAAAGATGATAAAATAAAAGTAAATGTGAAGGAGACATCGATAGACAATAATGTTTCGGACGCATATAAATAATTTCTGTAGGTGTACAAACTCAGTTAAAATTAGTACAAGTTTCGCGGTTAACCACGACCACAAGGCAGCAAAGGCCTTCGGTATCGAGTTGCAGTTATCTGATTGTAAGTTAAGACGACGGTTATGATAAGGTTAAATTCCAGCATAGGAATTGGCTTCAAGTTTTTGTTTCTTTGGGTATATTTTTGTATGATAAGTATAATTAAATATTGTGGGAGTTTATAAAAGGAGGTCAGAGGATCCCGACACATTAGATGTTGACGAGATAGAAAAATTCTTCAAACAACAGTACTTTAATTGTTCCTTTTTGTCGATAAATTTAGGAATCTATATATTTCGGAAAACCCTTAGCATCGGGTCAAAAAATAATCATATACCAGCTAGATCTTTTTTCTTTATTCCTTTTTCTCCCTCATGACAAAACTATGGCTACTCCCTAGTTACCTAAAAGTTCTTACGTAACAGCATTTTAGTATACAGAAATGTTAAGCACTTTAGTATTCAGCAATGTTAAGCACTTTATTATTCAGCAATGATAAGCACTTTAGTATTCAGAAATGTGAAGAACTTTAGTATTCAGCAATGTTAAGCACTTTCGTATTCAGCAATGTTAAGCACTTTAGTATTCAGCAATGTTAAGTACTTTAGTATTCAGCAACGTTAAGCACTTTAGTATTCAGCAATGTTAAGCACTTTCGTATTCAGCAATGTTAAGCACTTTAGTATTCAGCAACGTTAAGCACTTTAGTATTCAGCAATGTTAAGTACTTTAGTATTCAGCAACGTTAAGCACTTTAGTATTCAGCAATGTTAAGCACTTTAGTATTCAGCAATGCAAGCACTTTAGTACTTTCGTGTTTATAGTAAGGTAGACATACTTATCCAAAGCGATGTAACTTATTTCACAGGGGTAGCAATGCATCTCTAGGCTAGAGATGCATAGAGAGAGTTCGGCTAGAGACTCTAGCCGGGGGTTGTAACGGAACTCCGCCTCCGTTACTGCGGAACTTTCGCAAAAAAAAAACCTCCGCTCCGTGTCCGCTCCCGCAATTTTTTTGCGGAGTTATGACGAAGGTTTATCTATGTTGATCTTGACTTAAAACGCGCAAGGAGAGACGCTAGGCGACGCGGCCGCTCAGCTACGTGCAACTAGATGAATATCTTTATTGTGATAGAGATATAACATCAAATATAAAGTGTTTTCTCCCATATTTCGCATTTACTTATCGGCGCTATCAAGTTCAATACTAAGTGAACAATTATTTAGTGACAGCAGGCACGGAAGGCAACAAATCCGTAAAGCTGTTTTTCGTGAATATAATTTTCCTATTTTTAATTTTGATTATTTTTATTTGTTTTTTTTTTAAAGAAATGTACTATGTAAAGTTCGCCTCCGCCTCCGTTGACTTCCGCATCCGCCTCCGCCTCCGCTAAGATGGCCTCCGTTACAACCCTACTCTAGCCGAACTCATGTTAATTACAGTTCTCACGATTGATTACAGATACCCATGGGAGGTAAAGTCTACTTGCCATAAGGTGGACTGCATGCTTGTTTTACTACTTCTATGTTTTTAAGAATGAATATGTGTATTATATATTATGACGATCCGCGTGGCGGAGCGGTCACCATACCGGTTTGACACGCAGTGGGTCTCGGGTTCGATCCCCGGCCAGACAGAAATCTGAATGATCTGTTCTGGGTCTAGGTGTTTGTGTATTCGTCTTTGTGTGTCCATCGCACCCACGACACAGGAGAAAATCATAGTGTGGGACTATGAGTGTAGAAAGCGTGTTTTTTATATTATTAGAAGGTACATATCTCTGTGTTAAAACATTGTTAGGTAAATTCATAGGTATAATAACATTGTTATAAGGTACATAATTATAGGGTTACATCTCTTATTACTTTCGCCTGAACTTTATTTTACAGTAAACTTTATTAGAATTTACTACACTCCATAGCACATAGATTTAAAAATAAATACACCAGAGAAAATTTTCAAAAATTTTTATTTAAAAATAAATTATCGTAGTACAACTTGCACCAATAACAACAAAATTTTGGTTTAAACAACATGAAACCGTAACGTTCGCTCAAAGCATGAATCATCTTAATTTAAAGAGAATACAAAATCACCTACTCGGCACGACGGTGTCGTTTTAAGTCATACGCCATATTAATTTGTGAGAAAGGTAAGCGTAAGCGCATATTCGTGCAGGTCAATTAGGTCAGATATTTGAAAATGGGGCCTACAATTAGAATTGGTGGTCATGCTTGCAGTTGTTGCCTGACACATTACAAAATTTGTAGGATGTTTACAAAACGTTGATAGTGTTATCAGGATACGCGTAGCGCCATTTATTCCTTATACAGTTTCTGCAAAATACCTGTACCAATTACAAACTCTGTAGATAACAGCCCTAATATGCGCTTGCCTTAACCCTTAATAATTCACACAAAAAACGAGTGAGATTCATCCCCTAGTCACACAAACACAAATCTACGCTTCACATACAGAAAGAAAAAAAATACCAAAAACTGTACTAAACTAATTTAAATAACAAAAAAGAGCGTTATCTTGTCGCTAAATATATTATTGTACACGTTATAAATGTACAAAGTTTTTGACAGAAGGCACGGCACGATGCACACACGCCAAGAAAAGTGTTTAACAATCTACAAAGATTATGTTATAATTATTTACTCGTTTCTAAGGGACACAAATCGATAATACATTGGCGACCGCATGAGTAATCGAATAATGTATTTTTCTAAAAGTGAGATACAAAAAATCATGACAATTTCATATAGGGTATTATCATTTTATTAAATACAGACGGCAAATAAGAACCACAGTAATAAAACAGTATCACTCTTGCAAGGAGCTTGCTCCGTAAAACTAATCACCATTAATTACATTACAATATATTGCTTATAATTTTACCTAAGTCTATTAGCATATGTGATATTTTCTACCATAATTGAACTACTTTGCAATATAACCTACAAGAACATTCCTAAAAAGTCATTTTCACTAAATGTTAATTTTTTTATCGTTCCGATTTATTTCACTTTAAATCATTGAACGAAATAAGTCGCAAGCAATTTTGGTTTAAATTTTATATAATTAGCATTTTTCATTTGCTAAATTGATTTATTTTTTATTACTAAAGCAGTTTTATAAGAAAAAGCAGCTTTAATTGTTAAATTAGCTTGTAAATTCTAGATTTCTCAGAAGGTCGCCACTTTTCAAATTAACATAAAATATTTTTCCTACAAAAAATTAAGACTATGTTCTAATGAAAATTTGTAGACGTAAAATAACCGGATAATTGACTGTATAAGAAACCACGATGTTTCTTTAATTATTGCCATTGTAAAAAGATTTCATTACATGTATATTTATTCCTAATTATTTGTTTTAATTTTCATGTTTGGTTGCACTTAATATTAGTTATATACAAACTTCAGACTCCTATGAGTCTGGCAGGTCTGTTTATATATCGAATTCCTTTAAAGTCACAAAACCCTTTTTACAAGATTATCATTTTGTCGCGTCCTTACTCAAAGCAAACATTTCCAAAGCTTCAGCAAATTGTAGAATGATAAGAAGAGTTGAGGATATAAAATAACTCATAAAATATGACAAAGTATTTAATATTCATTGCGATCGTGTTTCATTTAATTAAGATATATTCCAACTGACATTTACAGGTTGCAGTGAACCACTAAATATAATGACGTCATACGCCACAACGTAAGTCATGGGACATAGGATGGGAAACGGACAAAGCATAGTTCTTACGATAACTTAAGATCTATTCAAATATAAGCTTTAGGAATCAGTTTTATGTTACTTACTCTCTATCGCTTTCAGCATAAACATTAATTGATGTATCCTGTTCATCGTCAATTTCATTACCTTTCACTCACGATTTGTATCTAAATAAAATTCCCTATCAGATGCTACTTTAAAATAAACTCCGATGAGAAAATAGTAGAAACTTACTTCATAAACACACAACGTATGTTAATGTTACGCCCTCGTGGACTTTGGGAGCTGTCGACGATTTCGTCAAATAGTGACTGTCGCTTACAAAAGTGTTCAGTGAGGAATAGCTACGTGTAATTTTACTGTGAATGCTACTGTTATTCGAGTTGTTTGTACATGTCCTCGATTTGGGGTTTGAAGTAACTTTTGATCTCTGGTCGCTTCGCCTTCATTGTCGGTGTCAGTAGGCCATTTTGTACTGAGAAGGGATCTGGATGTAAGTATATGTCCTTAACCTGCGAAGTAAAAATGCAAATTCAATACATAATGTGCTTTCATAAATAATATATTAAACTTATTACACTCTTCCAATAGAAAATTGAGAAAAATAAATACTTTCAATTATATTCCACACATATTTGACATGACAGTATGATACTCTTAGTTTTAAGCAAACTAATAATTATATGTAGTTAAAAAATAGAATATCTACATAAATCTATCTATACAATTTCTATTAATTATGCTTTACAATACTTACTACTGCTACACATCGATATTCACTACTTGGCATCAATAAAAAAATACAATATTTTCAAACAAACAACTGGCCTAAAACACAAATGTCCCAAATTTTATTTTAATCAATAAATAAATACAAAAGCTTCAGGAATTTGGTCATAATTAATAAACCTTTCTACTAAGGTCTAAATACTAAATGGTCTATTATTATTCAAAAAAGTACTTAGCGAATAATTAGTCTAACCTGTTCAAAAGTCTTCAAACCGGCGGTCTTGCCCCATTGCAGCATGTCGTCCATGATCACCTTCTTCACGTGTTCGTTCTCGCAGAGAGCCGAGAATGTCCCCTTGATGCCATTCTCCAGGGCCCAGCACTTCACCACGTCGACATCTGGCACCACTATTGCCACAACGCACGACTGTAACATTCACAAAATTTATGTGGAAATCTCTAATATTTCCATAAGAATAATAGATACTATAATAGCCAAGCAATCTATACATTTTTTTCAATCTTTAAATCAACTAATTAGAGGGAAAATCGATGCTATCATGATGATCATCATCATAACTTATTTAATAGCATCATTTTTGTATAACAAATTTTATTAATCAAAACTCAAATTTGCTCAAAATTAAAGTGAAAATTAATAACATTTTATTAATCTCAAAGATCACGTATATAATTATTATTCTATAATAAATAACAGTAGACTACTTACTGTACATAGATATATTATCAACTTTTGTTAAGAGCTATGTGATTGTTATTGTAAAAGATATAATGAATAGGTTATAATTAAATTACCTTCAAAGATTCGCCGTGCACGAATACTTGTTCGACGTATTGACTTCTTATGTAAATGTTTTCTATCTTTTCAGGAACTATATATTCACCTTGCGACAGTTTGAAAATGTGTTTTCTTCTGTCTATGATTTTCAAGGTACCGTTCTGAAATATTAAAATTTCAATCATATTATTTTAGTAGAATGATGGAGATTCTTAATAAGACGTTAAATATAGTTATAAACGTTGAACCTATAAATTTCCTGTAGTTTGTGGTTCGCTTTTCATGGAACATTGATTTTAATAGATACTAAATGTTTATGTTCCTGGTGATTCCAGTTATCATACAGCACAAATTTTTAATCATCATTCTATTTTTAAATAACATAGACTTATTATATATACACACATACAGAATAATTGAACAGATTGTAAATTTTTACTAAGATGTTTTAGAATATATATATCATCAATATATAGTTATAAAACGTTAAAATTAAATTAAAAATTAATTAAAATATTTATATCAGTTGAGTATAAATAATTTGATATATTGTCAAAATTTCCTGTTATAATAAATTCCTTACATTTTCGTTGCCTTTGTAAAACAGCAATGTAAATTTTATTAATATTTACAGATTATATTATAATGTTACAATTATCGGAAAATCTAAGTTTAAAATTTCTACATAACGTTCTTGATGTTATTTAAATATTGGAACAGCTTCTTATGGATTCTTCTTTGATTCTGGACACTTACCCCCAACCATTTTCCAACGTCTCCAGTATGATGCCAGCCGTCCTGATCGATGACCTCCCTTGTCTTCTCCGGTTCTTTGAAATAGCCCTTGAACACGTTTGCGCCCTGCACGCACACTTCACCTTGACCCTGCGCTGCATAATACTCCATTTCGGGTACATCCACAAGCTGTAATAAATAACAGGCTTAAATAAGATGATAGCAATGAAGAGCTTAGTGAAATCATTTATTAATTTGTTATTCATCTTTATCGCTTTAGTGGATCGCTGTGTTTACATTTACATAAACAAAATTGGTTGATGGGTTTTATCAAATTATATTACTGGTTCGTTCAAAACATTCACTAGATTTGATGTAATAGTTATTAGTATCAATCATTTTTAATGTTCAACGGAATAAAGAGCTACCATCCTCAAAAAATATATTGTGTTGTCATTGTCATATTGGTGACAGTGACAATATTTGTTTATATAGTGGAATAATCATAGTGCACTCGACGGTAAATGAATACTAAGCTAAGGCGTCTCTTCGAGAGATAATTCAATCTTAAAAAGGCTTTACCGTATACCTAAACAAGAACGTAGCATCTTCACACAATTGTATGAACATCCTTATCATCCTACTTATTTTATCTACCTAGTGATAATGTTAAATTTTTATCTTCTATTTCAAATGATTCTTCTTTTCAAAGTAATTTAATGTCTACAGTAGCATACCTTCACTTTGCAACAAGCGACGGGAGGCCCGACATGTTCAGGCACGTGGTCGCCCTGAACAGTCAGAGTCACTGGCGCAGTGCATTCTGTCTGACCATATCCTTCCACGATCTGAAGACAAACATTATAAATACAATAACATCTAAATGAACTGAATATTTCCCTATTGTCTTCCGGTAATATATTTTGTCGATCAGCCAACATAAAATTCAGAAGCAATAAACATATATTTGATCCAATTACTTTCATGATGTTTCCTGTTAGCCGTAAATATACAAAAACAAAATTAGTCATGAATTTGGATTCTCAATCGGTTGATATTATTACGTCTGCAGCTTTCAAAGGTCATGCGGTAAATCTCGTTTGAGATACATCAGAATTTATAACCTTTTTATTACTAGCCTATAATGTCTATAAACATCAGAATTTAAAATTTATTGGCTTGTGGTTGATAAAAATGCCGAGAAATAATCTAAACTAAGGCATCTAGACATAAAACTTTGATAGCAATGATCACGTCGATAGATATTATCTTTAGAGAAATCTAGATGTTTATTATTTACTGCTAAAATAAATATTTGTATCATTCTAGGTCAATATAAGTAATTGCCTCTATAAAATCATTGCGTTTATTTAAGTGCCGTGAAATAGCAAACAGTCGAAGACCATGAGAAAAACTTCCAGAATGACTGTCCCGGCCTTCATAATATCTTATGAATGTTTTGATAGTAAATAAGCTCTTTGCTCTGTGATCTGAGCGTCTAACCTAAAAATATAAAAATATTTGCGTCGTCGCATTACGTTACATGTTTACCAATTAAATTATTATGAAGTAACTTAAACTATCGATATTATTATGAACAAATAAATCGTTTTAAGATGTCGGGATTTTTGTTTTAAATTTTATAGCAATGTAGGCTACTAAAATGTTAATTTTATCTCTTTTCTTCTCGTCATATTCTTATTATTTCTTTACCTGTATATTATTTTCGTCTACGATCTGATATGTTATGATCTCATAGGTATGTGAGATAAGTTATTTCCTTTTCAACCTGCCTCTTATCTTATTATTTTTTCATATATTTTTTATTTTGTTATATTATGTCTATTGTATCGTCTTCGTCTATGATATGATGTGTTATGATCTATATGTATTCGAAGTAAGTGGTCCATCACTTACCAGACAGCCAAGGGCACAGCGAGCGAACGTCAGCACGTTGCCAGCAAGTGGTGCGGAGCCGACGACCATGATGCGGAGACGCCCACCCATGCCCTCGCGAACTTTTCTGAACACGAGCTTGTCCCAAATTGAATCGCCACGAATTATGCCCCTGTGAAAATTAATAATCTACTTTATTCCATCACTTTAGTAGGATAAACTTTCACTAAACAATATCATACATTTATTAGTAAATATATATATTCTATAATGACTTGAGTGCGGTAAACTATTAACTAATCAAGTTTATATTATATTAGAGAAGTAAACAAATACTATGTAAAACAGAAATGAATGTTTCGTTCCACAAAACACATTAAAATTGATATGTGACCTAGTTTACGTTAATAACAAAATTCAAAATATTGAATTCTTTGAAGTAGATTGCGTTTAGATATTTCAACATCACAGTCAACATATTGTTCTTTAGTAATATGGTCGTATTAGTTATACATTATATCATAACCAGTTTATTGATTACAAGCTCAATTTGAAAAAAATATTCACTTGTAAAATTATTGCTATATTTTACCTTTTCAACTCTGATTCCTTTGCTGACAACGCCATGTTGAACAGCAGCTTCTTTATTTTCGAGTTTGATATTTCATTTTGTGCTTTATCGTACAGCCTGTTCAACAGTCTCGGTACAGCGGGCATCATAGTTGGCTTGAGGGCGCTAAGATCATCCCCTAGCCGTCTGATATCACCGCTGTAGAAACCCACGGCTCCGCCTACCATGTAGAGAGCGTTCTGAAACATATTGAAAAAAGGTTTTATTAAATAAAAATAATGTTTTATTAAATTTAAGGTCTTCTTAGTTAACGTGTGCGTCTTTCCTTTCTGTCTTTTCCTGGTTTAATCGATATTACATCCATTTTTTTATTTATATGAAAAAAACATGTTTTTGTTATTAATTTTACCAAAACTGCAGACATCGGATAAAAAGTAGTCTCCTATTTCATGAATTGATTAAATTAAATAAATAGGTATATCCTTGCCGGTTTTTTAATTGAGCGTTTTTTGCCTTTTTTCCAAGATTAAATATAATAACTTCTTTTTTATGTTAATCCCAATATAATTACCATTTACAGTTTTCAGTACATTACAATCTTTAATTATCTGTACATACCTCACAACAGCGCTCAAGCATATGAGCTAGCGGTAGGAAGGAGATCATGACATCGTGCTTCGTGGGCCTGTGTTCCCCCAGCTGCATGGTGACGCTGCAGACGGACGCCACCACGTTCTCGTGCGTCAGCATCACACCCTTCGGCATCCCGGTCGTACCTGATGTATAGCAGATTGTGCACAAGTTCTCCGGGTGTGGTGGCTGAAATTGAAAATATTTTATCGTTTAACGGCTTTTCTGTAATAAGTTGCCTAACCATTTGTTTATCTGTCTAATCTACCTACCCTATAAGTTTACTTATTAAGAACGAACACGGCAATGACTCATGTCGCACGTGTCCCAATTTGCCTAAGGCCTTCAAAAGGTTAATTAGGTTTTTATCAATGATGAAAGCCGATATCGCTGGCTTAACACGCCTTCAGAAGCGTGGTAGAAATTGTTTTGATGGAATATAGAGGTATTGTGGTAAGTTAAAATATTTATACTTAGTAAATATTTTATTTACACCTGCAATCTATTTACACTAATTTTGTCTGACTCAAAATAGACCAAGCTCTCATGTACACATATTGAGAAAAAAATCATCGATAAATAAATTGAATATTTGGTGTAAGTAAATACTAACTCTTTTAGGCTAGCAACAACATAACCTTTCATAATTAGTTCAAGTTTCATTATTGAGTGAAGGATTAATCGTCGTGAAATCAACTTAGCTTATTTTGATACCCTGTGTATGCACACGTACCCAACGTGGGAGGAAGAGCGACGCACACTGCACGGTTTAAAATATATGCCATCCTACATGTTTTTAGCGGATTTTTGCCGAGTAGTTTTCATCCTGTAGTTCAGGTTTGAAAATAATTGTAACTTACGACGCATGGGTGGTCCTTCTGCGCCCCTTGAATCTCCACGTCGCTGAACTTGATTATCTCCACGCCCCGACTTCGCGCCCTCTGGTGTGTGGACGGTGACACTTCTTTTATTGTTATCAACTTCCGAAGACACCGCGGCGATTGATCCAACAGAAGGTTTGCTTTTTTATCATCCTCGCACACAACTATTGACATTTCAGCTGCAAAGGTAGTAAATATTTTTTATAGAACAGCTCAGATCTGAAGAGACATAATCAAGCACCGTAAAAAATACGTTTGGAAAATGTTTTAGTATACCTATATAACTCCAGGCCTATGTACTATCATAGTCTTAATTACTAAATAATAAATTAAGAAATCTACACACAGACATACTCACAAGTGAATGTAAAAACTGAAACTTGCCAACTCTTACACAATAAGGCAATTCTATGAAATCAGCCTTTAATTTAATTCGAATTTTTCAATTAATTTAAATAAATAAAACTTATCATTGAAGACTATATATGACCATGTTACTGTTACAAAATAAGTATGTATTTTGTACAGTTATCTTTATCAATAAAGTTATAGGAACCGAAGCTAATTCTCTATATATAAAAAATGATGTTTTGAAATAAACTTACTTTGATTAATAATGAAGGCACATGCGTTGGCTCCTAACGTATCATACAGCGGCACTACAACCATCGAGTAACAGTAGGCACCTTGCTCAGCCATCACCCACTCGGGGCAGTTCTGTGAATAGATACCTGGAAAATATCACCATAAAATTTATATGACTTACAAAATCGTTAAAATTTTCATAGAAATACATATATATTAAATGATGAGTCAATTGACTGAGAGCTCTGATAACGCTGACATATATATCATCCAGAAATCGATCACCAACTACCTATATATTTGAATGATTAATTTAAATTTTGTTCAAGATATTGGTGTTTGTGTACTCATATTTGTGGCTGTTCATAGCACCCATTAGTCACACATTAGCACATCATTATGTGAGACTATGAGTGTAGAAATATTAAGAATAATAACTAATACTTTATATCGTGTTTCGTATCGTAGTTTTAATTGGTTCTACGTAAAAATGCGGGCTATGGAAATGGATAATATGTATCTAAAACGATAACGATTTCCCCACAAGTCTATAGCGTATGGTACGGAATATCAATGACATCGATTCAACAAAAGCGGCAATATTTTGATTTTTTATTGTCGCATTTGTTACTTGCAGTATCTGAATATATATATCGTCTTCAGTTCAACAAAAATTCTCAGAAATAATTACTGTCAAGTCACTCACCCATAAAGGTGCTTTGGCCTGGAGAGAGGCCTTGGCATATAAGGCCCGAACCGAAGTTTTTCGCTCGCAGCAGGGTCTCATTGTAATTCTGCCACACGTACGGCTTATTTGGTCCCTCACGCCAACCGAGACAGTTGCCATTATCTGAAAGAAATTAATAAATTGTTAAGTAAAATTACTCTTTTACTTTATTTTAATGATGCATGGCCGTGAAGGCTTCGAGTGAAATATTTCTGCGGCTATTTATCATCACTCAATCTAGGATGCGGATAGTATCGGAATATTCCACTCAGTCTCGACAACTTTGTAGCGTCGTTCCTTTTATTTTCATCGGCATACAAATGCAAACTACTTGGCGTGTAATAAAACCACCACAACAGCTGTCCCGACCACTCTACTAGCACAAATTACGTTTAACTGTATCCTGTAAACCAGTTCGTGGATGATGTTAACAATATTTTGTAATGCGCTGCTATTATCGTACTTATCGCTAACGAGCGGAAACGTAAAGGGAAATGAGGTGGGCCCTAGAATTATGCCTTGCGGCACTCCCAGCTTAAGCCAGAGTGAACTATGTGTGAACTTGTACTTGGTATAGTAACTATAAAAAATGTACGAACGAATTGTATGTAGGTAAGAGTACATTATATTATGAATAGGCTTTTAAGAATATGCTTTATTATCTTTCATGTAATCTTGAGTAGGTAATTTATTAAGCACGCACGCAAGCACATAAATAATCTGTATTAAGGAAAACTTACTTGATTCCTTTACGCCTCGACGGAAAGTTTCATAAAGTGTACGTGTATCGTCGTGAAGATATCTCAAGTACCGACCATTTTTGGCTTCTTTGTAAAATTTTGAAACTCGGACCATTTCCGGACCCTGGAAGAAAGAAACCCATATTACATACAACATGATAGAAAAAGTGATATTAGTTAATTTTTATTTTAGTAACTGAGCATGAATTCCGCCCCATATGAAATCAACCTTTAATAGTATACAAATTCTATACAAAGTCAACCCCCAATGGCAATTACTTATCGAGAGTCAATATACGAGTAGAATAAGTAAACATATACAAGCAGTATCCTTGCCATATCAAACTATCGCAACCAAAACACAACCTCATCAACGTACATCTTTACAACGCTGTTATGTGGAATTACAGTTATTATTAATGTCATAAAAACAAAAATCTATAAAATAATTGTTTGTTGCTTTGCGATCAGAGTTCAATGTTCTGAATCCTTCCAACATGCGGGAACGTAATCGCTTGTAATCCTTTTTGCCTTTGCTAACAGCCCCGGGATCAAATTACAAACTCCGCGGACAACAAGAAAGTTATCAATCAAAACTACATGCTATTAAAATTCAAATTAATGCAGAGTTCATTCTGACTATGTAAAGGAAAACATTGAATCACTAAAATGTTATGCAAATAATATTCCGTTAACCTAATGACATATTTGGCCCACTAACTCGGTATTTCGTCTTGAAGCGTAGAGCACTCTTACACATTACGGTATAACGTTGTTGTGGAGTGAAATGATAAATGGGACGAAGAACGGGTCAGTCACTTGGGGAATGGCGAAAGAACTTAAACACGAACATCCAATGTGATGCGTTAAGTTTGCGAAAAGCGGTGTTGTACAATAAAAAAGTTATATAGAAATGATAATGAAACAAATTAATTTTTGTATAAGAGTGTTTTTTTCTTCTTTCCCAAATTCAAAATTTTAAAGCTTGCGGAAGACATATTTCACGTGCATTATTTTGTTGATCCGACTTATAGTTTGTCTTTGAATTAATTTTTACAAAGTACGATTCAATGAAGGTCCACCGTTAAATTATTTTATTGATGCCGCTAATAGATAATTTCATGTAAATGTAGTAGTAAAGAGCGTTGCAACTCATCCGTTCGATCGTTAAAATTCCACTAATACGCCCCTGCAATTTATATATTTTTTCAAAAAAAAAACGTTTTTCTGATGTTTTAAAAATTACTTATCTCTACAGTATATCTATAAAGCTCGATGATGATAATCTTGCTAGTGAAATTTAATTAACGTTATTGAATATTTATGTCAATAAGACATACAAAAATGCATTTGTTCATTGTCAATCAATCTTTAGTTATCATCAATAGCAATAATAGTAACATCTTTAATAATAGTAGGTACTTAAAATACATATATTATTGATGTTACAGTCATAACATCTGAATTAAAGTCATCAAGGCGTTTTATGTTGTTGAACCCAGAAATAAATAGCAAGGTTAAAATTAGTATTTCTGTCACACATTCTGTTATAAATATACGCGTCCACACAACTGTCGGCACATTTTTATTATGTTTAGAGTGACCAATTTCCTCTTAACCTTGTACTCGTATATTATATTGCAGGTTATGTTGCAGGCATTTTGTTTTACGTAAACTAATTTTAACAAAATATCTTCATTGTGTCATTTTAGTCACAGGAAATGTTGGACAGCATGATTGATTATATTTATCTTTTAGTTCCGGTATATTTTTTACATTAAACATACCGAAAATGTCATTAGTGAAGTATTAACGTATATACAAATTAAAGCTATGAAAATGAACATACAATCATTATACATAAATTAATGAAAATTCTTGTAATTAACTATTTGTCTGTGTTTGCAAAATAATTGTCATACTGTGAGTTTACGTTCAACTACTTTCTTGACATTAAAATGACTTTTCATAGTATGCATGTCCTTCTGCTCGAAATAATCTATCAATCAAATTCCAGCGGAACTCAATAAAATAACGAATATAATAAATATTAAGCTACCGATTTCACTTCGAAAATATTAAAATATAATGGAAATGCCTAAAAATCTACGTCCATTCAATAAATAGATCATGTGAAGAGTTTTTTGACCTAAAAAAACAATTAGTTTTTATTTGCTTCCTAGAACGTTACGCGAGAATACTAAATCTTTATCTACAGTCGTATATTCATTTCGTTTTCACCCAAGTTAAAAAAACCATGACATATAAATATATATATATTATATGAAACCTTCAAGAATTTTAAAGAAATATCATTTTTCAAGAGGACTGACGGAAGCTGCTAGAAGCACATTCAGTACGCTACATATCTTTAGTTGAAACTTAAAATTATGAACTTTTTCATTACTTTATTGAGATAACTTCTTCTTTATTAT
>MOOZ01000616.1:177075-203488 GCA_002930495.1 Cecropterus lyciades | reverse complement strand
CCCCTCCCGCTATACATTGTAATTGACTTATCCGGTGCTAATAAAACATGCCTAATTGTAATATACACCTTATTCCCTTTCATTTGATACGCCACTCATATATTTGATAATATGAGATTATTTATCCCCATTCTCACCCTTATACCTACTGAAGGGCTAAACCAACTTTCGTGAAACGCGTTTAATTATAGCATACTACTCATGCCCTTTCATTTGATACCCCACATGGGTATATTTGACAATTTTCGATTATTCCTCCCCACTTGGAACTGCCATATTTAGTAACCGACTGATCCGATATTAATAAAGTACATTTGGGTAAATTTCACAATATAGAATTTTTCATCCTCACTTAGCGTCACTAGCAAAGGGCTAAGCCAATTTTGATAAAACATATTTAAATGTAAGTTATTTATTATGCCCTTTCATTTGATACCCCATTTGTGTATATTAAAAAATATTTGTTTTTTATCACCACTTTCACCATCTATACATATATAATCGCTGACTAAACCGATTTTGATAAAATATGCTTAAGAACCAGCACTCAAAAACCAGCTGTCAAACAAAAAAAACCGCATCCAAATCGGTTCACCTGTTTAGGAGCTACGTGTCCACAGACAGACACACGGACACACAGACAGATAGACAGACAGACAGACATAGCAGTCAAATTTATACGACCCCTCTTTTTGCGTTGGGGGTTAAAAACGCTTTCTACACTCATAGTCCCACACTAGGATTTTCTCCTGTATCGTGCGTGCCATGGACACACACAAAGACGAATACTCAAACACCCAGACCCTGATCAGTAATCTAAACTCATCATTCAGATGACTTTCTGGCTGGGGGCAGAATCCGAAACCCATTGCCTGTCTGACCTCTTCGCCATGCGGATCGTCAATATTACAATGTATGTACTAATATTAGTATATTATCTAGATAATTTCATTCATGCAAATGTAATATTTCCATTGCTTCATTTTCGTTTTACAATTAACAAAATTGAGAACATGTTATTTGTTCAGACAAATTAATTCAAAATAATTCTAGCTCAGGTATTTTCGAGAACTTATCTTTAGTTTTATTTTATTAATCGGTCAATGGTATTTAGTGGACAACAAGTCTTAATGATACAATCCTAATGGTGTGCCTTTGCCAAATATCACAGCGTCATAACGTAATCCGTTGGGAATTTTATTCGCTGATTACTTTCAACGCTAATATTATAAAGCATATTTGTTGCTTTTACTTATCCTTTAACTGTAGTATACTGTTTGAAGTCATCTAGTTTAAGATTGGACAGAAGTTTAGAATCTCATGGCTGATCAATATATTTTATAGTATTTTCATAATTTAACGTTTATTAATGTCGCTGCTGTCAATTATTATTAAGTTTTATGAAATATATTTTCGTTTCGTCATTTTTTGCTGCTTAAAAATATTTGCATTTACATTATTGATGTTTTTTTTTTATTTCTTCGTCTGCATATTCGACTTTCATTTCGTCAAAATATTCGAATTGATTCGTTTCACTTACTTTGATGGGTTCAGATTGATCACTGAGGTTTATTGGCGGGCGGATAGGTGCCACCCCGATGCAACAGTCGCAACACGCCATATTCGCAAACAATTATCACAACATAAAATGCACAGTTAATCCCAAATCAGTTAAAACTATCAACACATTTCGTCCATTGCGCAATCGGAACTGTCATTCGCATTTGATATCACTTGCGTAACGTTACAAATATTATGTTCATATAAATCGCGAGACACCAGAGCTTCCCGAAGTAAACGTTCCGGAATTTGATTATTACCGAAATTTGTCAGAGTCCTGTCACTTTCGCTAGAGAGTTCTGGGTACTGGCATGGGAGTAGCGAGCAGGGCAGCTATTGGTACAATGAGTTAAAAATATCGCTCGAAGATGCGCTCTGCCAACTTTGAAGCGACTGAGCTGTTTAGGACAACTTGAACTTTGATACCACGGTATAAAGGGGATCATTTTCGAAGATTATCGTACCCACTTCACAATTACATAGATATAAATAGTTCTCCAATATAGTCAATATATATATCGCGATCATATTATATGTGCATTCCGATCATTGACCTTTAGGTTGACATTCAGAAACCAGAGAACTAGAATTAACTTACATTATTAACAATTTTATTTGGGTCAATATAATGCTTGTCATACATTATATTGACACAAATAAAATTGTTAATAATGTAAGTTAATTCTAGTTCTCTTAAATATTTGCTATTTTACTACAATTGTAGTGTAGGAAACATTTTCCATCCACGCACAAATAAAAATCATATTTCATACAATCTGTCGCTACCCGAATTTGGTTTTACGATATTATTGCTTACGTTTTATTATTATTGAAACGTTATCAATCCTTCACTTTTTTAGAATTAGTGTATACTCACGACGTTTTTATCGGTCATGAACTATCAAGAATGACAAACGTTATTTTATATTTTCGATGTTTTATTTTAGATAAACTGATGATATTACATTTATTGAGATGTAAAATTCGCACTACTGATGTTTGTGATAAAGAATATTTATAAGGATTCATTTTTTATTATATACAAGGAGTAACAAACGAGCAAGTTGTCAAGTTGACGAGAAAATGTTAATCTGAATACAGCATAGAAAAAACAAGCAGAGTTCTACCAGCTTTTTGAGAGACACTTAAATGTAGTAATCCAACTTAGTATTTACAGGAACTACCTCCTATAGCCTAATTGGATGATCCTATTTGATCATAGGAATAATGGCCGTAGCATAGCATCAAGTGGACTTATTGCGTGCTTGCATGTTATTTACTTAATGAAAACATACTCACCGGTTCTAACAGGCTCTGTTCGTGTAACGTAACGAGAGGCTTCTCTGGTTTGGGTCGCGTGCTCAGGTAGAAGGCGGAGGCAGCGGCCACGCCGGTCAACGCCAACGCGCCCGCCGACCCTCCCACCATCCACAGGTACTGGTCGATCTCGCTCACTGGAACAACGTAAACCATTTATCAAACAACCATCACCTAAAGGACATAAAGCTGCCTATGTAGCTAGCATTCCAATCAACCTCTTCATCTATTTATCCTATCTTTACATCTTTAAATTTATCTTTAAATAGATAACATAAATATAAAAAGTAACACCTGCGTTATTTAAATAATCTGTAACAATTTAAATCTGTTTAAAGCTAGAACTGTTAAAATCAACGGTGAATTTTATTACAGCGCTCTTCTTATGCGGAATAATGTAAAATTCTATACAAATATTATGTGGCTATTTTTAGTGAGATATTTTATTGCGACACAGAAATCACGTGCTATTTTCAACTTTTTGAGACATCACAGCTATAAATACACGCATTATAAAAACAATTACAAAGTATAACGCTATCAGTGTATGTACACACATCGCGTCATATTTAATTAATTTAACAATAGCAACATTAAATTTCTAGTGACATTTATTCACAGTTTAAATCTAAGATTAATTTATTAACCAGCTATCATTACCGTTTTCATAGTTGGTAGTCGATTTCACTCATTGTCATAGAACACAATGGCAACATTAATTCTAGCGATCATCTCGTAAAACAGTCTAGAACTGATTCATTTGTATTTTCACTTTATTTTCGAAAGCAATTTCGCATTCATGATTAATTTCATATTCATATCCAGATGACGATTTTTTTGCTTATGATTTATATGAGTAAATTGCTTGTAAGATTAAACGCTCGGGAATAGTCGTAACAAATATTTGTGATGATTAAATAAAATGAAGACCTCTTCATTCTCAAGTATATTGTGTTTACAGTATCTATTGGACGAAATACTTAATGTAAGATAGTGAGCAATATAAATGATACTGAACGTAGTTATTATATCACTTATTTTCCTGTCAATGCTAAAGGAAACAACTTCAATTATAGAGATCTTATCAATGATTATTCTTACTTATTTCTCAGACACTCAATTATATTTACATCATGATATGATATCAATGAAAAAAGGAAATACGACCTGAATAGATTAATGGACTGTAATTGATGGTAGTAAAGTTTGTTAATTAACTACTGTTGTTATTTAGACAAAGAGGTAAAAAAACAGTTTTATTTTAAAAATATGTCCATTTAATAGTTGCTATTAAGCATGATGGAAAATTTAGTGCAAGTAAACATTGTTGCAGTAAACAATATTGAACTTTACAATTCAAACGCACTGAAAACCCGTAATTTATGATACCTACGTTTAAAATTCAGAATCAACAAACTATCTGCCTGATATGTCGACAGATCCAAATAAGGGTATACGATAATGGCAGTCACCATTAAAAATTACTAAAAGACTTATCTCTGAGACTGGTACTTTCGATAATGACCAGCTGATAGCGACCTTTGTTGTCAATCGAACAGTCACTAATGAAGATTGACGTTTTATTTTTGATTTACAATTCCTTGTTACAAGAATACATACTTCCCCGTTGAAACATTTCCTGAAACTTTCTCGACTGCGCAATATTTGTTGTAAAATAAGATTTGTATTGGAAATTTTAGATAGTGGTGAATAATTTTGTTGTTTGCCTCCAAATGCATCAACGCCACGCCTATTTCTGCTTAATTGCAGTTGTATTAAGACTATGTTTTCTTTTGTTTAATGTGGTAAAGGAGCGACACCTGCATGATCCATTCCAACTTATTCTTCAGGGTTGCATTTTAACCCTGTCTGATGGCAAATGTCCACAGTTAGTATTGGACAATCGGCTTGTAGTCCGTACAAGTTCTTGCTACTATGATTTTAAAAAATATGATGTTACTACACCGCTAAACTAAACAAAAATAACTTTTAGAAGAGGAAAACATAAAATCTGCCTTCTACGATTTACTCCAAGATAACAAAAGGATTAACTGTGCTCAAACTACCATTGTTATAACGAAACTGTTTGAACCGTTTTCAAAAACATTATTAAATTTCTGATTTACGATCCATATCAAACAACCGGAGCTAATAGTAAGTTCATAAATCCCAAACAATGAGGTTACCAAAGCGGCGGCAGTGAAGCCAAATTATAAACAAACAGAAGGTACTCGTAACAGTAATAGCTGGGGGGTCGCTGTTTAAATCTCAGTATGTATCTCGGATATTTGGAAAAACAAAACATCACGAAAATCTCACACACAAATGAAGTCTTCCAGCCAGTGCGGCGGCTTGTGACCTAGAACCTCCTCACGCAAAAAAGAGACGCGCCCACTGATGAAAATAGAAATGAGTTAACGCGAGTGTCCTTAAAGTCACCAGGAACCACAAATGGCTTTACATAAATTTTCTGATCAATAGCATAAATCAATAAAGCAACCGAGACCACCATGGAATAACAGCTGAGCATAGAATAACTACAAATTTGGTAGAACTTTGCGGTTCGACTGTGGAACCACAGCTCTCGGCACATTATATATTATAATTTCACCTAATTTCTTCCGAGCCTAAATCAATATGATCGGATATAAAATACTCCAGTCTGAGTTATTAGTCAGCTTTCAAGACTATCACAGTTCCTGAACTATAAACCGGCTGAGTTGTTTAGAAAGTGGACACCGGGGTGCGCGCCGGCTGTGCATTAGCGCGTCGATTTCACGGGATTCTCTCGCGCTTTCCACTGACATACTTTTGTGAGTAATATCTGTCATTGTGAGTACTGCAATCTTAGTTTAGAAATAAGAAAAATAGAAAATATTTCATAGTGTTTTACTATTTTTATTTTATTTATTTTCTATGGCAGATATATCAGCTTGCCATTCCAAAGGTGATTTCCTGGAACAATGTGCCCATTGAAATCAAGTGTTAAGTATTATGAAATTATATTTAATCATAAACGATGAAAACATCTACGTAATTAGAAGTCTCCGTTCTTTTACATGTCCCACTTCTGGGCATGAGTTTTTTCCAAAGCTAGTCTCGGATTAAATGTACTCGAACTAAATGTTGTACCAATGGATTGGTGGAATTCTTCATAATGTTCCAAAAATGTTAAATTCACTTATTTGGATGTTTCGTAAGGTGACGATCCCATACCAAACTGAAAGGAGTTCTAAATAAATTGGTACAATTATGGGATAATAATGTCGACTGTACACAACGAAATCACGCTATTATTAATAGAACGCTATAAGAAATCGATTGGTCATCTCACTATTCTTCTGTAGTTGTGGATGTTCTTTGATTATACTTTACAATAGTTTAATGTACTTCGATTAAACATTTAAATAGGACTATCCCTAGGTATTTATGAATATGTACGTCATAATAATGAAATATCTGTAAATTCTTCTCAATACAAGAATTAAGATATATGATACAATGAGTAAATATAATCGGAGTAACGCGGTGACAAAAATATTTATCGTTATTTAATACTAATATCCATACTGTCAGGATCCGGTTACCTCTCCCGATAAACTACAATCTTAAATAATGGACTTAGTCATCTATTCTAAGTTTGTGTGTGATCATTTCAAAAATATGTTCTTTTATATTCAGTGATTCATGTAGAGCTACTTTTAGTGTACAAAGCGCATTAAACTTATTACTGACCTGAATTCTTTTTTTATATGATGATTTCTTGCCCTAACATAATTGTCAAGGGCGACAAGCAAACCTAACACTTTCTAAAGAGATCTTACTATTAAATGATCGGAGTAAGAGCTTCTAGAGAGATTTGGGACAGGGTTACGTGCAAAAGTCAATGTCGAAATCGACGTCCAATGATTAGAAGGGCCCACATGTACCCACTATACAATTTGAAGGCGACGTTTAAGGTCACACCGTTGGGCGGAAATAGGGTTGTCAAGCGAAGCTACTAAATTAGAATCGTTTCTAGCCTTCAACAAAATTTAACGATAATATTTAAAATATTGCCATTTGCAAAGGAATTAAATTAAATGTATAAAAAAAATTAAATGCGATATTTTTGAGATTCACATTTCTTTAGTAATATAATTAAATAAGACAGTTGGTGTTTCGATTTCCAAGTGGGTGTTTCGATTAATTTGTGATTAAAAACAAATATAATGGTTATGTCCTAGAATTAAATATCAAAATATTTTATTATAAAAAAGGTACTTAAGCATCGCCTCATATTAAATGATTTTAGTCCAACGCAAGATGGAAATTTAAATGTAGATGTTTCATCTATTTAAATGGAAACAAATAACGTCAGAACCTGTAGTTCATATCTCATAAAAAATGAATAGTGACAGCCCTCACAATACCTTATGAATAACAGGAGGTACTGGTTGGTTTCAAAAGAACCTTGGTGCTCTAATTTCCCCTCATTCTAAATTCAAAGAGCGTAACCAGACTCACGGCCCTTGAAGGGCCAGTCGCTTTTGTCGAAACACAAACGAGTAACCTTTAATTTTTTATAGGCGCAAACAAAATTATATTCAGCAGTGCTTTGACAGCAATGTGATGGGGATTCAGATTGAATAAAAATGGTAGTATCCCACGATTTTTGAGTAAGAGTGAAATAATAAAAATCTTACACAAAAAATCCCTTCAATACCTATATAAAAGTTAATAAACAAATCGACCTCGACTTACGCTTCGAAGATAACATTTAATACTAAGGAAGCGAACACAAAAAATCTGAACTAATTGGATAAGTATATGCGCTTGATACTTTCAAATCAATAATAAAAGCTAGATTATACACCTGTACTTAATGGATTTTAAATTGACTATCGGATTATGTTAATTTATTTATAAGAGAAAACGTTCATATTATCGACAAATTAAGCTCTTTGGAATTCTCTATACAATTTATACCATTAAATTAAATACCATTAAAAATAATTTAAACTAAGATTTGAATTTCATTGTACAATTGTAAAGTAACTTCATATAACTAAGCGCATATTTGAATTAAGCTTCAATTGTAAGAAAAAACCGTACAGTCATATCACAAATATTAAAGTTTCTTTCTAATTTAATAACTACTAACTTAACTGATATTTTTAACCATATAAATTATCCTAATTGCTTTGTAGATAATTCTGTTTCTTTTTCACACCACATATAGTCATAACATTATCAAATTAGGTTATTTACTTACAGCTGCTGCATTGATTCCACCATATCTTCTTCTCTTTTTCACTCGCTTCAGTCTTCTGTTGCTCAGTCTTCTTTAGTTTCTTTTGTATTTTGCGGCACTTTTCCTTAACACTAAACTCAGTCTTTGCAGCCTCTGTCACTTTGTCCTTCTTGCCCGTCACATTAAATCCAAACTTCCCACTTCCCATCTTATCACCCTTGCACACAGTATTACCTCAATAAGTCGCGATCACGTCGCGTATTACCATTTTCCGTGAGACGTTGCTCATGACTCGAGTCCTCTGTTTTGTATAAAATGTTAAAACTGATCTCATTACTCCGTATTTTAAGTGTGCGCTCGACGCCCGATTGTCATAAAGATATTCGATATCGATTATTTTGTTGAAATGAATCGGAATCCATAAAACTAAAAGGTTTTATAGAGTTATACGATGAGGGCTTTGGCCTTGTGGGGGTCATTAACACTGCCTGGGTCGCTATCTGAAACGTAATCTAGCTTCTGATTCTATCGGCCTATGCTTATCTGTCGTATATTGTGTACAATGAACTGTTTGTGACTGAATGATGGTGTTATTTCATATAAATAAACAAACGAAGCAAATGACGAAACTGATAAAATTGCATTATTTCTTGCAACACATGTTGATGGAGTGAGTTCTTTCGCACACAGATATAATCAAGCAATAACCTTTTTGATTATCGTATAAAAAACTACTCAATCAATATTCAACATATAGTATCTGTAACATAACTATCTCGTAATTTAAGGAATAATTATAAAATCTACTACAACTGCAATAAATTATACGAGCTTCTTCCCGCGGCACCGACCGCGTGCGTTAAGTACCGCGGTAAAAAGTAACATATGTGTCAATTCAAGCCATAAACTAACTGTGTGCAAATTTCGTGCAAATTCAATCAGTAGTTATTTCGTGAAAGAGTAGGAAACACACATACATCCTCACAAACTTTCGCATTTATAATATTCATAAGATTGTCGGTTATCTTTTGTTATATTATTTTATGTTCAATCATCACAGGAGTTTAAGGCGAAACTTAATGTGACTTACCATTGTTTATCTCATATATCTATCTTATACAATGAAAGTTCTAATAGGATATGGCGCGTATGTGGAACTTCCGTAATCTACATAAAACTATAAACTATGAGAAATACAAGACAAATTCAACAAACATACATAGTGAATAATACGTTTAACATAAAATGCGTTCAGATAAAACCTACAATAATTCTATAAGTAAACACAGCTTTAAATGTACTTCAAACGGTATTATCAGTACAATAGCAAGTACCTACTATAATCTGCATTCAAGGAAACGAAGTGAATCCATTTACTTCAGCACTCGAGTATAACGAGCGATATTTTCCGCTCATTGAACCACAACACTCATGGAATTAAACTACAACTGTCAAGGCACCTAAGGTTGCAGACATTTCGATATTTTTCATAAAATGAAATTTAATTTTATATAAATAAACTGACCGGTTAGGCTGATCTCTACATGGCCTTACGAGCGTTTGCCAGCGTCTCCGGTCGATTGGATCATCTACTACGGTACAAAATATCCTATTGTTAATCCAGGCCATAAACTATCTTTGCGCTAATTTTAACCAAATCCTATCAACTACTTTGGTATTGAATTTGATTGCGTGATCGAGTAACAAACACACATAAATAATCACAAACTTTTGCATTTTTAATATAAGTAGTAAGCATTACTTATTGCAAGGTCAATAAATTTAATAAGCTTCATGGTTTACTTTACTGATATGCTTTGCTTTATACTGATATCAACCGTGCCATCAGTTTCCATTTAATCTTGTGGTCACATAAAACATTTACTTAAAATTGTGACAACTATCTCTCTCTCTTTATGAGGTCTTTACTTGGGCTAGCAAAAACATCCATAAAACAAACCTATAAAATTAATGATCACCGCAGCCAGCGTGGAAGTGATGCATTGAGATCGTTCGTCAGGTCGAAGTTTCCCCTTTAAATGCGCAATGCGGTGAATATAACTTAAAATCTCACAAAGCTTCAAAAGCTTGGATATATTGAGCACATTTCTCTTTCAATGAAAAAGGGGACTTCGACCGGGAAGGTACCACAGAAACACCTATTTCAAGCGTGAAGCAGTTCTTGCGTTTTGTTGAAGGGTGATATTACCAGGTCACTTTCACATGAGGCGACCACCTTTGTCCTCGAAAGTAGCAACATATCATTGATTTACAAAATTCCATGGATGGCAGTGACCTAAGTGGTGCTGCAGGCTCGTTTTTTACTTCAATCTTATTAAAAAAAATCACAAAGCGTGACATATTTTCAAAATGTTGGATATACAAACACTGATACAAGAAAGTTATAGACGTGCGATCTTTGAGCTTTGTTATCTGAAAATTCATTCGTATAATATAATTAATATAATATAACGAATTCACTAATTACTTACTCTACATGGAACTCAATATTGTAAAATTGCAAAAATGCATATAAAAATCGGGGCCTTGTAACATACATTAAACTGAAAAACGAATACAACAAGATTAATAGCTGACGATTCAATTATACGGTGAAGGGGTATTTAAAGTTATTCTGAGATTGGATTTAAACCTACATGATCTTCAAATTGGTCCAACAATTAAAACGAACTTATAATTAATATTTTCATTTGTTGCTCTTAAAAGTATTTTTAAACTCTTCATATTATTGTAGCTAATAACTACGCATACAAATTACAAGATTGTAAAGCGTTGTTTACGTTACAAATATTATAAAATATCAGGTTTCCTATAATATGCCTGAGATATTTTTATTACCTCTGTATCTGCACGATCAAGAAATTAAAATAAATATGGCAGTTTTTTTTTGTATACCACAAGATTAATTTTGTGGATATCGATATTTATTACGATTTTTATTTTTTATTTTTCATCGATTTTGTTGCAAGTCAGTTGCAATTATTAAAATAAATGTTAGTTTATTTTGAATGATTATCCTACTTGGGTATCACTGTCCGACATAGACGTAAATAAAATATTTTTCGTTTTACATATTCACGGTACGTCAATGGTATTCTCATTCTACGCAGCTGTTCTGCAATATAATATTTAATGTCTTGTAAAGCTAGGCGTACAACGGAAATTATAGAGACAACCATTGAATGTTACGATTACGTAACTTCTGAATTATAATTCAAGTAACGAATGCATGGCCAGCGGCGATTTGACCCAATAATTCGTGAGTATCAAGAGCTAGTGCTTTTTGACCCTACGACTATTAAGTACGACTACTAATATCGGTATATTTTTCATTTTAAAATAGCAAAAAAATTCTACCGTAATAATAGCCACCACATTTATTTCTAGCGTGAAGCTAGAAGGGTGTGGTTGCTGGCGCACTTACGAGTATATATGGGGCGAACGTCTTAGTCCTCACGAGTAGCAACGCATCTGTGATCGACTTTAGTAGAACCCCTGTTCTATATGACGTTGCTTACAGATATCCATGGACGGCAGTAATCAGTTACCATCAGGTGGACTGCTTTCTCGTTTGCTATTTCAATCAGATAAAAAAAATAGAAAGCAGAATATGCTTGCATTTTAAGCTCGCACTGTCTTAAGTTTACCAAAGCTCATGTTCTTCATTGTTCAAGTGATATACAAAATATCCAGTGATATACAAGATTGCAAGCAAAATTATATATAATTATATTCGCTGGGAAGATTTGAGTCCTAGTAGCGTATGAAATCTCGGCGCTACGATGCTATAATCAACCCGCGTTTTAAATCAACATTACCACACAGAGAATCAATAACAATATTACATGAACATTAAATGTGAATATGTATGAATAAAAAATATATAGATGACTTAAGAAATCATCGTATAAAAATAAAAATTGCGCAAATTAATATTTTATCCGATAATATTCGACTTGAAAAACTCTCTACAATATTTTAGTGTTCTATTTATAATTAATTATTTTCAAATATGTGTTTTTTTTTTATTTTGTAAGGTAGAATTAAAAGAACCTAACAGTTGTAAAAACAATTTACGTTTTTGTAAAAAATAAAATAAAGGGTATACACATACTAGTTTAAAATGAGTCTTCATAACATAAAATGGTTAGGAGGTCCTGCTTTAATTATTAAATAGCATTATAGGCTTCATCTTGGTGCAATTATAACTGACGAGGAACAACACATACAACTTACGAGTGGCCTGATCGTAAAAACAATGGTATTACGTATTACTAAAACAGAATCAGCGTCATAACAACAAAAGATAATTTAGACCGAAAGCAACTAGCATGGGTAAACAAAAAGTCGTAAGTGAATCGTAGATCGTCATCGCGGGGAACCAATTTGTTATTAAACTCACAAACGACACGATTAATAATCGCCGAGTCGCATATCCGGCCGTAAACAACTCACGTATCGACACGAAACAAACTGAAACGCCAAGATCCGGACAATATTTTGATTCACTTGCGAAATCTACGACGGTTTTATTGCATTGCGATGGAGGTCAATTAAATTGAGATTCGGACACTGTTCGTTGGAATTGGAATATTTCAGTAGCTCCAGTTAAACTAGCGAAATGTTAAAACTGTTGTATCTCATGAATATTTTGTGGGCGGATAAGTTTAGAACCGTGAAAAGACCTATCGAGAATTTTAGTACATTTTTCAATAAAGGCCGTTCATATTACGAGTTGATTCTCAACTAAATGTAAAATTAACACAAAATATTGATGGAACATTTATAACGGAGATAAAACCAGTATGATCCACACCTATTTCTAGCATGAAGCCGTTCTTCCGTCTTAGTGGAAGAGTGTGAATTCATACTGTCATATATTATGAGGTGATCAACTTAATCCTCAGGAGTAGCAACGCATTTCTGAACTACTTCCAGTGGAACTGTTTCTGTATGAAGATGATAACAGACTATAGGCGGTATTGACTAACTGCAGTCAGTTGAAATACTTGTTTGCTTCTTGAATCTTATAGAAAACTTGTATTAAGTACCTTACGTTGTGTAATGTATTACTATTAAATATTTTAATAGTAAAAATAATTCTTTGTCATTCATTAAAATGTTAATGCAATTTTACGTCCAATTGACATCGACATTTAAAACCGTTACCAAAATCAGATGGAACCAATAGATAGACGAGTAAAAAACAGACATATCAATTTTATTTAGTACCAGCAAATAAATGCAGCCAGGTAGCCATCAGATAACAGTGAACTACTGTAGTGAGACTTCTTACCCTTCTTGGAAAGAAATATTCGGGTTTTGGGAAGATTCTCGAGGGGGTTACATCCCCGGTGTTTTAATATTACACCACAATGTAATATGAATTACAATATATCATTGTAGAGTTTGTAGGCAATATTAAACTAATACCAACCCCACTGTTCAGTAGGCGCGCGCTACTTCGGTCAAATTATAAACTTTTATTAAAGATCTGCTTTAAGTACCTCCACGGGTTATGGACCTGTGATAGAACTATCGATGGTCAAACCGAATTGGCTACCTACTTATATTTCCGCTACCAGAACATTCACACTTAACGGTTCTAACATTTCGATGTGGTTCACGGAACAATAAAATTACATAGCGGGGATATGGCGAGGTATGGCATGTCCAAAATAGTCCAATCGTAGGCCTAATGTCATCACCCTCAACACTTATCTTTTAGACATTAATATTAACTATAATATGTATCTGTCAACAACCGTTATATGATAATATATTTGAACTTTTTTGCTTAGAGCAGTGATTTGATGAACCCAACGTTTAATCACCTTGGATCCTTTTTTATATTATATGGAAGCAGCAAACGAACATGCAGTCCACCTGACAGTATGTGGCCGCTACCGCCCATAGGCATCAACTCCAGTTAAAATCAGTATTGCCTGAGGTTAGCCACAGATGCGTTGTGCTACACCTGAGGCCAAAGTCGCCTCGGATAAGTATCTCCCCAATTACACTTATGTGCAAATTAAGTAATATTTTTGAATAATGACACTTATCATTATTTATACCTTCAGAAGGTACCTTCAGACCTGACGCAGTGGTAGTGATGTCAGTTTATGTAGGAATTTCTCTGCATTAAAATAACCGGTAGCCGTCCTCGGAGCTGCAAAGAGGACTCCGGGATCTCCAATGGAACGCAACCGATGTCCTCTGAGCACGTTGCCCCATCGGGATCCACCCAGATGAGCGTCTGGTCTTTTTATTTTCTAAGTATTAAGGATACTCTGAGGAATATCAAAATTACAGCAAATATATGTTTAGTGATATTGCTTTATATAATCAAATTTAGGCCAGTTAATAACTAAATTTATCGTCTCACTGCCTTCTCGTTTTTATACATCGTAAGCGTTTTGACACCTTTTGAGTTATCGACTCACTCGGCGTTTTCTCTTTCTTTATTGTTATTTATAATGCGACTTTAAGTGCAATTACATAAAGCTATATTGTTATTGTAATACGTAATGTACACTTAAAACATTTGGTTTTTGCTTGTTCGGGTATGGGAAATATATTATGTGAAAATTGTATAATGTTTATTGTCTTAAAAATTAATGCGTAATAAGACTTATATTTTCGATACAGGCATTACCTATACAAGGTATTAAAACTTTGTAATTAAATATCTACAATTTAAAAGTAACTTAATTTTTTTATCGTGTTGCGGTTAACACTAACAGTACATGTCGACCGAACTGTCAGATCTAAGTTCGATCCTTTACGAATATCCATTAAAACGGGCAACTCACTTATTTGACATTCCTACAAGTTCATTTGCAATATTCGAATTTAAAATCGTACGCTCGAAAAACATTACCCTCCTTCTGACACAGTCGGATAAAAAGAACTAAGGTATCTCAGAAAAAATATCACTTACAACATTACCACTAGATACTTTTTCACACGAAACACTAGCTTCAAGCGATGACAGCTACGCGTTGCAAGCATCAGCGTTATGTGGTAAAAAGAAATGTATACGTGTCTAAGTTATAAGGTCAAGATATTTCATTACTGTTCGATTAGGCTATCGATTGAAATATTTTACAACTGTCCGTTAAAATTAAGTTTTGTCAAATCTGCGGATTATAGGTATCATGCAAAAGTATTACACTAGATACGTTTGTTTGGTATCTGTCATTGTTTGAATCTATCACTAGTAGGTATAATGTATGGAACGTTAAATAGCTAAATAAATTACAGCAAACTAACCGAACAATTCTTGTTCCTACCTCAGAACAAAAAAGATATATAAACTTTTCAGAGTACTGTACAAAATGCTATTTGTAACAACATGCTATTAATGATTTTATATGATATGATATATGATATGATAAACAGGATCGATACCATGAAAGCGCAAAAGATTTTTTTATGCAACGCCAAATTATATTTACGCCACCACTTTTTTTCATATGTTCGTGCAACAAAATTATAACACACTATTCAATTTTGGGCTGAATGTAACTGAAATAAATTTGTCGAGTATATTCACAATTGGCGTACACGATGTTAATACGTAACTTCGACTTTCAATATTTTGTTCTCTTTTATATAATGTAGAAGTAGCAAACGAGCATGCAGTCCACCTGACGGTAAGTGGCTCGCGCCGTCCAAGGGCGTCTGTAACCAACCCCAGATAAGATTAGAATCTTAACTGGTTCGTCACAGATGCGTTGCCACTCCCGAGGACTAAGATGGAACGCCTCGGATAAGAATGACTCTCTTATCCCACCCTTCAGACCAGAACAAAGTCACGTTTAACACTGTTGTTATTAGGCAGAAAGGTGTGGCGTTGGTGCTTCCGGAGTCGAACCACAAAGACTTCTACCGGTTAATGAAGTTCTATCTTCCTCTTTTGTTCTGAGGTCCATCATAGGTAGACTATTGTGTACCATCGCATACTATTGTAACCGTTTCCCACATCACTAATCCATCAACCCAGATAGGTCTACTCGCATGACCTGCATCATCATAAAAACACATTAGCGCGAAATTAGCGAGCACACGTAATCACAGTTTAGCGACATCCAGCGAATAAACACAATAAAACGTTGTGGCACACTTTGCTCGCGCTAGGTTTTCTAAACCTTCGTCTCATTGAGAGCTAGTATCGGATACTACATATTGTGCGAAATAATTTAATCAATAAATTACATGACTGGACTTAAAATTTTGGGTCTTTTTACACTTGTCTGTCCCATACTAAATTATTATGTGGAACACGGATGCCACAAATATTGCCAAATAAGAATATACAAACATTCCAGAATCCAGATAATAATTTATCACAGAACATAGTTTAATACTTAAATGTTTGTCTTAGCGAGATTCTAACCTCTATACCTCACTAGGTTATTCCCCTGGGTCCGCCTGCTTCATTCACGTTTACCACGCTTATGTGTATCCTATGTGTTTATTTATGTGCCGAAATCCGGCCAGTAGTTTTTACGTGAGAGTTACAAAAACATACATCCTCACAAACTTTCACATTCATAACATTATTAAGATTAATCCAACGCAGTAATGAGGTAAATCACATCAAACATCATAAAAAACAACAATTTTAATCAACAGATTAGTAGGGTTACAAACCTAAGATCCACGAATGGCCTCATTGATCGCTATCCGTTCGCTCATCGACGCGCTGACAAGGGGCTTACGGCTGCAACAGACGGGTCAACGACCGTACACAATTTTGATAAAGCCGTCAATTCTCCATCCGCAATTTTTTCACCAAACTTACCGGCGGTAACTGTTAAATTCTTTATGCAGCACAACGTACCGTTTTAATTACTTCATAGTCACGTCGTAGTAATATCACCGTTAACCGAAAGTGATATTCACCAAACAAGACGCTATCTCCATCTGACCGAGTACCGCTTATCATCCGAGACGGGGAAAAAGCGGCGATCGATTTCTGTTTTGCTTATGATACAAGAATTTGTTTGTCAGTTAGAGTCTTTTAATCTGGTATATACTGGTATATTATTTTTCTTTTTGTATTTTATATAGAAGTAGTAAACGAGCTTAACTATTCACTCAATGGTAAGTCCTGCCTATGGAGATCTGTAATCAACCTTACTCCTACACTTGATCGGCCATAGATAAATTATCCTAAGGACTAAGCTGGAACACGTCGGATAAGTGTATATTTCTTACCATATCCTTCAAATTAAAATACAGGAGCGCTTAAAACTGCTGTTAAAACATAAAAAGGTGTAACTTTGACACCTCTGTAGTCAAACAACAAACGTTTCTAGCATCTTCAAAATTCAGCAATTTTAACCTATCAGTATAGTAAAATGAGAAATCACTTTATGTAGCGAATAATCTTGAAATCACTGGACTAATAGGTAGGCCATACTTTTAACTGACTTTCCAAAACTTTATTTTAGACGAAAGTCATATTTTTGACGACCCATGTGGTGGAGCGGTCACCATAACGGTCTGACACGCAGTGGGTCCCGGGTTCGACCCCCGGCCAAACAGACATTTGAATGATGACTTTAGATTTCTGTTTTGGGTCTGGGTGTTTGTGTATTCGTCTTTGTGTGTCCAAGGCACCCATGATACAGGAGAAATCCTACTGTGGGGTTATGAGTGTAGAGTGTAGAAAGCGTTTAATATTTGACAAGTGCTATTGACTACTGTCTGATTTTAGGCCGAAGTCGCGGACATAAGCTATTTACTTATAAAGATATAAAAATACCGTTGGTGCCAAATTAGGGCTTCCTGTACTTGCTTTATTGTACTTCACGCCGCGAAACATTCTGTTAATGATACCCTTTTGAGTAGGTTTCCAGTAACCTACACTTACATATGTAATTTTCGTTTATCTGATAATTTTATCAAAATTTATACGCTTACTAAAATGCCCTTAACTTATATTATTGTAATTTATATTTCTGATAAAATTTTCACAACTTTTATGCGTCATTATAATTTGCATAAAATTTCACTTAAGCTATTAAATTTAATATATTACATTTAATTGACTAATCAACTTACTAATCTAAATGACACAATTTCAAAATAGCGAAAATGAATCTTATTTGAAATACTTCTAATTTATTTGGATAATTCTGAATTAATACGAGAATTTATTTTAACGTTAAATTTAATTTTTAATCGATATAAATTAAACTTTCACAATTTCATATTTTCAGGTGCATGTATAAATAATATAAAATCAAATATTAATAAACATAAATAATATAACTCATTTTATTAGGAAGTACTCTAGTCAAATATTAATAATGACTATCAAATACTAATCGTTGGTCTCATTGATACTTTTTAAAATTGTTACTTACATTATTTTATTTACCAATCCGATTATTAAAATTTTCTGAAATCAATAAATCTCTTTATTCCTTAGTAGCTTTTATTAGTAATCTTTTTGTGCAGTACCACGTTTTTACTGTGATCAAATGTTAACCTATTTCATTATAAATTTCAATGCGTTACATTTACTCATCCTAGTTACATATAAAATAATACATTATTTAGTTAAATATTTAATACACGATCGATAACTAGGTCAAAAAATTGATTTTAGTACTCTAGTGTTACACCTCAATACTGTAATTTACGAGTAGATACTATGTGTATTTATTGTGTGTGCATTCGTTGGTGTGAAATTTTCGCTACATTAAAACTTTCAATCTTGATTTAAATTACCTTCATGTACTTCCGTTAAATTATCACTACCGCCCAAAACATAATTTATAATAATAGTACAGAAATCTTAGCTAATTTATATTGATAATTCATTAAAGAACATAATATTAGCTAAAGTTGGTTACAGAGATAAAATGTTTGTTATACCATGCCAAATTTTCACCCCTTACTCGTTCCTCCTTCTTAATCTCATGTTATCACATCTAATAACTAAGCAAAGTAATTAAACCTGACCACACACACAACTGCAACGTGCAAAGTGGTGTCGACGAACTGAACCACATAAATCCTACCTTTAAATTCCCTAGAATATAATTTCTTGCGACGTCAATAAATCACAAGTGACAAATGTGCAGCGATAATTACTTCCTCTGAACGATGTTATACAAGAGCAAATCATACACCGGATGCTTTAGCTGTAACATGAACTTTGCAACAACCGGCCAATTTAAATGGCTGCTCACATACGGTATTACATAATGCGATCCGTTGTGCAGTCACTGCTTAGTGTTTGTATGTATTGTATTTCCTATTAAAGGGAATGTAATATGAACAGAGTATCGACATGACATAAACAAACTAATTGTACTATCGGAATCACAAGAAACAATCAAGTGGGTACACACTTGACTAGAAATGTATTAATAGCAATAAAACGGTGTCAGACTAAATTCAGTTGAATGTGAGGTCTTCATGAGGTAGAGTAGACATGTGGATTCATCATTCTTAAAGACAATGATATAAACTTACAATATAACTGATTAAATTACAATATCCGTGGTAATCACAGAAGTGCGGATATTAGTTTGAACCTGGAATAGGAATACCTATCGGTAGTCGATATTTGTAGTCCTAATGGGAAACAAGTATATTATTTTTTACAAGTGGATTACCAACTGTTTACAAAGACATTTTGAAATGAAAAAGCGAAAATCTGACATTCCTCATTAAACTACTTGTAAACAATGAATACCACATGAATGTATAACGTATGCAGGGGAAGCTGGGCACAGGTATATAGTATATACGACTGTCCGCTTCCGACGTTACTTCGTGAATCTTACGATGTGTCCAAGTCGCGTGTATACGTAACGAATATGGGTGTTTTCCATGCGACTTTCCCCGAGTAAACACGAGTGCATTTCCTATTAGTTGCGCACGCGCATACAGAATGAGGTACCCACAGCTGTGACTCACGTTCACGTACGTTCGTTAAAGTGAATTACCATTGTTTTTTGTTTAAGCATAAGATAATTCTTAAGTGGAACATGCACTTAATATATTTTAATTTTATTATTGTTTGTGTTCCTACATTTCTGATATTTTACAAAAACTTAAGTAAAGAAATACGTTCCTTATAGATTTAGAGACAGAAAGTAAACAGTTATTACCTATAATAAAAAATCTATTAAAGCTACGAATCATTGAGAATTAACTTTTAAATATTCTTACGAGCTACGACTAATAACTATACCGGTAACTGACAAAGGCTAAACGATTATCACATAATCATACATATCACAAAAAGAAAGTTCCATGTATCTGTACGTCGTACATTTAAGAAAACAGTTTAGAAAATTGAGGATACGTCTGTCTGGTTGTATGTTTGTAATCTCATCACAACTTAATAACCGAATGTAATGAAGAACTTTAAAGTATATTGGGGTAACATTGACACTTTATTTATTTATAATTCATCCATTTTACCCAAAGTTATTACAACTTAAATTTGTGTTCCGTTATTACCGCAGGGAACGTAAACGTTTTACTATACTTTACTATTCTAGACCTAATTCAATACACTTATTTACGAGTGCTTACAAACTTCGATTTGTAAGGTCTTAGTGCCTTGTAATACTTCGGAATGATATAACACGATTGTCAACAGGATGCCCACAACGTCGCTTGGAATGCAACGGAATGTCGTAGCAAAATTTGCTTTTACGAACGTCGTTCGACATTCCACGCCCTTTTGTAGCAAAGTAATAATTCATTACCGCCGATGTAATTGATATTGAGAAATCGATAATTGGTTCCGTTTAAAACGAGACCGGGCGTTCGAATGTTCGGCGACAAAGTTATATATGAATAGCTTTATTTAAAATCAACTGTTAACTATACTTTTAACGTACTTTTTACAGGAACCAGCTTGTCTTAAATATGTTTTAAAGATTAAATTTGAAAACAATGACGCCTTTAAAAAGTTCAATAGAATAAATTTGAATAAAGCACTTTGGCGAGTATTATAAATTTAAAAAAAGTTAAGTTTTATAACATAAGTAGGTATTCTTCGATCAGTACATACTTATACAAAAGAGAACAACAAAACGCAAGTAAATAAATGTTATTCTGGCTAAAGTATTAAAGCTTGTCACCCTTACGGCATACAATGTACAGCTTAATAAATTCGTGACATATAAACATTAAAAAGACATAAGTTAATATAAAGTTTAAATAATATCGAATATGACGTAGTTTTCAGGTGACTACATCTTGCTGTCAACTTAAAATAAAATAAAAATGAAAATAAAAATCGTTTAACTTTGTTAACAGTAATGTTACCGATATTTTAAATAGCTTCTAAGTAAATGAAAAAGACGAATAACTTAATCAGAATCTTATTTTAAAGGATCGAAAAAGTTAATAATCGTCTTACACTCCAATCAACCTCTATTTAAATAAACCGGTGATAAAACAAAAGAAACTGTAATCGATAAATGCCGAAAGCCTAATTTGGGTCAACTTCACACACAAAACACGTCCATACGCAAGTTACCGATCGTTCAAACAAATAATACCAGTAGAGTATGTGAGTATGTAAGTGGGTTAAAAATGTGTGAAGTACATAACCCCGATACGGGATCGGCAGATGCTGTTCGATCAAGGTTGAGGTCGCCAGCCACGGACGGGTTTTCTTATCGAAGGGTTTTGTTACATTTGATGACGCAATGTTACACTCACCTTAATAATGTCATGAAAGTTGCGTGCATATGCGCTAGCGAGCTTGTGTGCTTCTTATCTGTTTCTTTGGTTATGAGTAATATAAGAATAAACATTGCATTTTATAACTGACAATAAATAAAAAAATAATATCGTACTCTACTGGTCTTACTTGGTCTGTAATTTTGAATGATTATTATGCGATGATGGTATAGGTAATCGTAATTTAAATTCGCATAATACGCACAGTGCGAAAGAAAGGGGGCTAACTCCAAGTATAATAATATTTTATAAGATCGTGGAAATTCGAGACAACCTTGCTAACCAAAAAATTAAAATTTGTCATTAGGTCTCTTTTAACATCACCATAAGATATGTTCTCATCACGAATATTCTCCAACGCAAGTAATTTTTGCTACTGCTATCCTTTCTAGATCTTTTTAATTCAGCTTCGACTCACAAACACCATGCTAACGTATTTCCTCCCATGAAGCAAGTCGTGATAGCTGCGAGCATGATCGCTATCGCATTTGCAACAGTTGTTATTAAAATAATAGGCGCTTGCCCGAGGACTTTTGTAATAAAATGCACGGTATAGCTTCACTCAATGACACGAGCAAAGACGAAGCAATCAAATAAACTCCTAATGCTACATCCCTTTTTTTATTACATGCAGTAGTAATCGAAAATGCAGTCCAACTGATGGTAAGTAGCTGCCGCATAAGGATATCTGTAAGCAACTTCATATAGAATTGGGGTTCTACCCGAAGTCGTTCACAGATACGTTGCTACTCATGAGAACTAAGATGTTCGCCTTATATATAAGTGAGCCGACAACCACACCCTTCCACTGAAACGCCAAAACCGATTCTGGTAATACATCAGTCAAAAAGATCCAATGTACTAGTCACAGAGAAACAGTGCCCTTAGGACGTGTTCATTATGTTTCTTCTAAACGATCATCGTTTACGTTTCCGCCTAACATTTCAATGTGCAAGGTATGGCCGAAAACGAAAAGGGATATATTTTTTTGAGGAAATGTAATAAATTCGTACTGATACTAGCGCACGCAGATTCAACATTTGATGTCTTCATAATTTAATGAAATTTACAGACTTATTTATCAGTATAAAAATAATTGTATACAAAGAGGTTACTTCATTGTTTTTTAATTATGAATGTTTCATACACGATAATGACATAGATAGAGGAATTAGAATTGTGTCTACGCTTGACTCTTTTTAGGGTAACAAATATCGATACCGGAATCCGCAGTTGTACATCTCCTGAATTATGTTCCCTAATCTGCCCTTACAATATCTACGGAGAACAGAGAACGTCATTCTTAGACAATACCTCACGATATAAATATTGAACAATATTATTATGTCCGCTCATAAACTGCCTAAAACATTTGCCTACTGAAAGGTATACACTACAAAGTTATAACTTATCTCCTACGTTAAGTTAGTCTAGACTATGCTGGAAGTTATTACTAATTTCTTATAGTTAATTTAAATTTAGTAGTAATATTAAAAATATAAATTACTTACATATATTTTACTGTTAAAGTTTATTCTCTTCGTAAAGTTTTGTAATGATGTAGAGTTTTTATCTCTTTCATATATAAAGATTTTTTTACTCATTAATTTACGCTGTGATTAATTTTTTCATTGTCCCGTGAATCATATATATCGTTCTAAAATATATGTATACTTCTCCCAGTACATACATGTCACATAAACAGGAACTTAAATTAATTTTCAAAGCATTGACCGATAAAACCTTATTTGTAAACTGACGTCATATATTTCTATAATATTAACAGGGCTGCCGATTTCAAAATTATTGTATCGCACCAACTTAATAAATTTCCATAATTTTTTAAATAATAAACTATACTTACATGAAGTGAAATTAGTAAGTATCTCTAGAATTATTGAAAAAAATCGAAATTAACTGTCATAATAAATAATTATTTTAAATATTGCATAAAAAGTTGATTACAATAATCCTAAATTATTTTCATTACTAGGCCTAAAATTTATCATTTTTTAAAACGATACAAAATATTATCTTCAGGTGTTTTAAAAAATCACGACTTATATGAATATTAGACAGGATACTTCCTCCGGTAGAATCTTCAAGTATTAAAAACATTTTTGTATTATTTTATTTTTATCAGCCCATGATGCCTTAAATCAGTAAAACTCAACATCGACCCAGGCAGCCCTACACGAATCGGCGCATACGCACAACAAAAACACGAAAACCGTACGACAACCGCGCACCGTCCACCGCACATTACCTACGTCACGCCACTGTCGCGTTATCGATCACTTTTCAATACATGCACCGTATATCGTTACTATTCGTTATTATATCGTGTGGTGCATGCATGCGCGCGCGCAGTTCCCGCACGGCCGTATCGGTGGGCGACCAGTGCGACAATGGGACTCCAAGATTGCTAGTCGCCTCCCCAGCCTAGCCGCCTCTCTCTTTTGAGTTGACACGGACCGTGGCGGGTCCAGTTGCTAGTCACATCTCGACTTTTACGATAGCCAACTAGCCTGTATGCTAGTGTAGCGTCGGTATAAAATATAATAGCGTTCCAATTGGCATATAGTAAGACTAGGTTAGGAAGGATAGTTTATGAAATCAACCTCCTATGATATTATGATATTCTGGTAATTACGGATAAAAATGCGTAATTGCCAGACATATACCATATACCAAATTAAATCTGTACATTTCAAATAATATTTTAAAACTTTTGCGCTTAGTCCAGTCTATCAAAACTTTAAAACTGTCTGTTTGTACGAACTAATGTAAAAAATGATGAATCATGGGAGTCATTGGAGGAATATTGGAGTTTAGTAACTTAGACTCATTACTAAAAAATAGGGTTCCTGAAAAGTTCTCCAACCCACCCATGCAGAGCCGCGGGGTTTTACTACTTAACAATATTATAGTTAGGTATTGTGAAATGTATTGACATACTGTGTTATGAAATCACACACAAATGTTTATGCTTAATCATATTCAAAACAAATAAATACGAGCTCTTGGAATGTGATGATTTGTACCGAACGGGGTACATATAAAAAATGAACCGTTTGTCTGAGTTTATTGAGCCAACGTATACTCCCGTTTCTTTTATTAATTATCAAGTCTTCGTTTTTTAATTATCAAGATATTAAGAATTAGTTTTTGTAGTTGTAAAACTGCAGCCTAATTTTGATAACAGGTAAGTCCGACCAAAATTTTAACTGTTAAACCTGATTTTATATTTCATGAAAATTAGACGACTAAATAGTGAGGGATAAGGTCTTCTTTTAACTTTCAAAATTTTTTAGGGTTCCTTCTTACAATTCAAAAAACCGTGCACCAAAGTACACAGCAAACGTGCACCAAAGGACAGCGCTGCGAACGGAAACTTGTTATATGTAATTATAATAATTAAATGTCGAGGAAGTGGCCCACGTTTCATTTCAATTTAAAACGCTCGTTCTTTATTTTCCTTTGTTTTCACATTAAAAAGGTTTCATTATATTTCCCATAAGTGAACAATGTTAATTGTTACAAACACGTATAATAAAATTCTTAATTTGGAACTCGACTCGATTGATATTCTCTTATTTATATTTCGACTTGTAAGTAATTAACAATGTAAACAGATTAAAATATTCACGACTACATTGTTTATATAAAACGGTGAGGTTAAACTCGGTTTCTATAACATAAATATAAGTATGTTAAATTTTATTTCTAGGCAGGTAGCATTACTATTTAAATATGTGAAGATTTGTGACATATATAAACAACTTCAGGTAGGACAACTGTTCTGTTGTGAGTTTTAGGGTGGCACAAACTTTTGTGGTTCGACAGCGGAGGCTACCTTACTACACACCTATTTTTACTTGGTAACGCACTGTTAAGTGCTGTTGTGTTCTGGTCTGAATCTAGGATGGATTACAGTGGTCTATGAGCAGCATTGACTATTTACAATCAAATGGACTGCGTATCTCCACGCTAGGATTACTAGTGTGTCGTGAGTTCTATACACACAACAACAAATACACAAACGTTCTAGGTCCGGGACCCAGAACAGAAATGTAAATTCATGATTTATCTGTGGGGATGGAACCCGAAAGCGATTGCGTGTGAGACTTGAATAGCTACCTATGAATAGTAGGTATAATAGGTGATAGAGCTCTTTCTGGTTCGACTCCGGAATCACTATCGCTACACCTATTTCTGCCTAATAATAGCAGTCTTATACGCTGTTGTGTTCTGGTTCTGGTTGAAGAGTGTGGTGAGGGAGACATACTTATTATAGTAATTCCAACTTAGTCCTCAGGGGTAGCACAACGTATCTGTAGCTAACTTCAGGTAAGACTCTGATCTTACCTGGGGTTCATTAAAGATGTCTATGGTTGGCAGTACCCACTAACCATCAGGGAGACATGCGTGCATACTCATTTGCTGCTTCAATCGGATAAAAGAGTAACATACGGTATAATTATAAATATGTAGGTCTCGCTTTTAGTTACAATAATAATTTAACACATAACGTAGAGTCATACAGATGGAGTAATG
>MOOZ01000616.1:45753-76332 GCA_002930495.1 Cecropterus lyciades | reverse complement strand
ACTGATACGATTTTACGAAGGATACTCTTTATTGTGGTAAATGATTAAAGCAAGCGGAACCAAGGGCAAAAGCTAGTTTTGTATACATATATGCGCTACGCTGGAGCACTGCATATCGATTTCATAGCCCATTTGGCAATCGAAGCAGCCATCAGTCGGGTTGTATATTCAACGCACAAACAACTACACCAGAGCTAACGTGGTTATAATATCAAATTACCTAAGAATAATTTAGTTACTGCACATAACGGTTCGAAGTCGGATTAATTAAATTAAGAACCATTGTACTTGTCTAACTAGCTCTCATACACAGACATTGTTACGTAAATAGTTTTCATCGTAGATTTAAATCGACATATGATGTAGTATGTCACATAACAATATATGTTTATTGGAGCAACATAATTTGTAATGAGTTAAGCGGGCTCACTCATGTAAAAGATTTACCTTTTAAAATTGTATGTGTAATCAATGAAATTAAACAGAAGTTTAGTTTTAGGGTTCAATTAGGACTAGTGATTTCATCTTTCACATCTGAAGGTGAAATAAAAAAAACTCACTAGTTATCTCTCTCATCATAATTTTCATCTCTAAGGGTCTCTCATCTCGTCGTCAGTTTTAAACAAATTTTTATAGAACCACACAATACATTTGATAAATAAAAAGAAAATGAAGTTAATACGATTTCTCAGTTCAAATACGCAACTCTATTATTTTACAGAAAAGCGTGATAGAAAATACCACATTAAAAAAAAACACCGCAGTTATTAACCAATGTAGGTAATACATGATCATCTTATTAAATCTTTGAATAAAAAAATATTGAAATGAAAAACGATTTCTCGGTGTAAAGATTAAGACTCTATTTTTACAGGAAAAATAGAAAAAAAACTACAATTTCGGAAGCCCGTATTTCCTCGTATAATATCGATGACAAGACCTACATTAACAGAATACTGTTTATTCCATCTTCCTTTACGTTATCATTACTTTCCCAAACATTGGCATTGCGCGTACAAAACACAGTACTACAAGTACTATAAGTATGTATAATCTGCCGATTGAACGGGATATCTCCACATTTAAACCAGGGATGTTATGGAGTTCCGTAACCGTAACCGAAACTATCAGATATACGAAATAAAAAAAATATCTGTATCCGTAACCGATTCCGATATAAAAGTTTCAACTATATACAAAAATATATTTCGAGACATGTTTTTTTAGTTTTTTTTTTTAAATAACACTTAAAATTGACTAGTACTAGACTAATTGAGTAGACTAATAATAACCGATATGACTGATTGTAATATCAAATGATAACATAGTTATAAAATAAAGTAACCAATTTGTATTTTACGTTTCAAATGTCTTAAAATATAATATCCGTTACCGAAACTAACGGATAATCCGAAATAATTACATAGCCGAAATCGTAACCAAAACCGGTAAATATTATTCGTATATCCAGATACGAAATTTCATATCCTTAACATAACTGATTTAAACTCATGGTATTCACAAACAAGTGACTTGCGTACCAACGTACGAATTGCCAATCGCGGCAAGGTCAGTATTTTGGAGTTTAGCCAGAGTGACGAGGATGTTCCGGTATGGCACGCGGATTCGAGATAGATTGGATGAGATGAATTAATCTGATGGAAGAATAACCTTGGAATAAACAAGCGACAATTGATGCGAGACGAATATGGGAAAGCCAATTACTGAAGGCTATTTAATGGCACTTTTAGGCCATGGTCTGAATACAAATAAAATATTAACTAAAGGAAGGTCCCAGACAGAGATAGCAAGTTAATACATCTACGAAAAAAACGGACTACGATGTTCAAGAAAAGTAATTCAAACAATTCATATGTGATTTTTGAGATGTCAAAGTCAATTACATATATGTTTGTACCCGACTGCATCAGCACGAAAATAACAGTTTTTAAGCAGAGATTGTGCCATACATTGCAATCGTCTCAGTTTGCAGTCACCTAGCCACATAGTCTATATAATTAAAAAAATGGCGCTTGGCGCGCGGGAAAAAAGTGAAGACTTGTTTTACTATCACGACAATACGTTACAAAAAAAACAACTAATTAAAAACTGATAAATATTTTTAACAATGTTGCTAGTAAGTAATAATTTATTTTGATCTTTTATTAAAAATTAATTTAAAATTTGCTTTAGAAATGAAAATAACAAGTTCCTTGCTTATTAATAAAAAAACGTTGTATCATACGTTCGTACGTGTTATTACAAAATAAATATCCTAACTACTCGTACTGCGCTTTATATTAAAACACACAACATTTGATGAGCTAAAAATAATACCAGTAATAAAAGCTTAGTTTATAGTTTTCAAACTAACCTGAGTTACTAAAAACTAAACTAACTAACCTTTTACTAAGTAAAGTATTTTAATTAATATTTTAATAGACGACTACTACTAGTAACAATACTATAGACTAGAATATATTTTAAACTATTAAGAATTATCAACATTGAGGACTTAGTTGGAACGTCTCTGAAAAGTATATCTCGCTTACCCTTCAGACCAGAACACAACAGCATATAACACTGCTGTTATTAAGCAGAAATGGGTGTGGCGGTGGTGTTTCCGGAGTCGAACCACAAAGAGTTATACCACCTTCAAAATACACATACAATCATGCAGATACACAAACAATAATACCTTACAAGCTTATTTCCGCGGCTCCGCCCTCTTCGGTCATGTGTACCACGGTATATAGTATCCTATGTGTTAATCCAGGTCATGAAATAACTAATAACTATATAAGAAACATACATACATCCTCACAAGCATTCGCCTTTATAATATTAATACCTTATTAAGGCAGATCATCAATAAACGGATAGTGATACGAGGATAATTTATTATATGTAGGCCTAGAGGGTAATACGAAAGGCTTAAGTTAATTCATGGTATGTAAGAAGATGGATAGCGTATCATTTATTCAGCGGCGGCTTCACGAATTATTCATGCCCAAACATTGACTTAATAACGAAAGAATGTCGGTTGTATGACTTACAACCGAAATTCGAGAAAAGATCCGCGCCATACCAGACACTCATTTTATAGGATAGGTGTATCATTAAAAACAAATTAAAAGTAATTTAATCAGAAACTCTGTTTGGAGCTTGTTTAAATTCATTTATTTATTTTGCCGTGCAAGGCTTCGCGAAATATTTGTGCCGAAACATTGACTGAGTAACAAATGAACGTCGGTTGTAGAACAAAATTCACGAAAAATGTCCAATTCAACAAACAAACACGCAGCCGTATTGAACTTTTCCCCTGCCTTGCAACCGCGTGTAATGCGACATGCGTCAGATTGAACAAAAAATGTTTGTCGTCGGAAAAATGTTTTACATTAAAAATAACATATGTCATACCGACCAAACATATTGTATGCATGTGTTATAAAGTGATAAGCATTAAAATATAAAAAATACATCATATACTACACTAGGAGCTTGTCTATATGACACATGAAATAACATAATTGTTATTTAGTACTTTATAGGCAATTGCATGGGCCAGTGTTTTTCAATCTTTTTATGACACGATCCCCCTATTAATAAATAAAAAATCGATTAAATAACGAGTATCATTTCATTAACTTTATCTTAATATATCTCTTTTTTTTTAATTTATTGAATTTTTATGGAAGTACCTAGTTCTCTCGACCTCTCTTGCGACCCCACTACAGAGGCAACGAGACCCCTTAGAGATTTGCGACCCGCAGATGATAAACACTGGCAGTGGGCAGATTTGACATTGGCCCATTGTAGAAATCGTACACTTTTATTAAGACTAAATAAATGCCTCTTTGTTAATTTCATCACAACATTTCATTATTGAGTTTTATTACTTTTAGTACGCAATAGGAATACAATAGTCTCCAAAGAAATATTTAAATAATGTATACAGTACCAAAATGGAAGAAACAACACTAATGGCCCCGCCTAATAAGACACATTACTTTAGTTCGGACAAAGTCCACAGTAGATTTAGCGTTGAATGGGTCCGTTCATTCGGAGTGAGTCAGTGACCGACTCAAGTTGTTCAATGAACGCGATATTTCATTCCTCTCGAATAGAACTTCCCATTCATCACGCTCCGAAATCTTAGGCTCATTACACTTGTTTTCGTAAATAATGTTCCGAGGTTGTTTTTAAACGCCTAAAATAAACCGTAAATGGTGTTGTTTTCTTAAAAAGTAAATCTAGAAGAGGCCAGATATATCACATATTCTTCTGATGAAATAAACTATATATAAAATTATCTATTTGTCTGATTTCTGAAAAAGGGTTTACAACGAGTTTACCAGTTTACTCTAAGCGTCACTTGTAAAAAAATCCCTCATTCGATCTCCTCCTAATCTGTGATCAACTAACTGTAAAATTCCGATTCTATTCGGTATTGTATTAACTTTGAGATGGACTGCATGCTCGTTCAACTGTTATTAAAAAAAAAAACATAAAAATCCTTACACAACAATACAACAAATACACACATACCACAGACCGACAAAATCAAATCACACACCCAAACAAGCCTATTACTGACCGATGACCGATATCGGCCCTGAATAGTTTTAATCTTTTTTCCACCACCGCTTGTTAATTCCGAGCTTTTCAAATTGATGGCCCATCCACACTTTAAAGCCCAAATGGATGCAAATTCTGATAAATAACGATGTGACGGACGGACAGCCTTAATTGCACAAAAGGCACTTCTTTTTGCTCTAAACCTATTACGATGGATGGACGCAACATAGTTAGGGTGTCTTTCCATCAAATATGTGCAGAGTTAAGTGCCAAGAGGAAGGTTTGATTATGTCATAGTTCAGCTTAGCTTCTGTAGAAAATGGCACATCGAAGCTAAGATTCTTATATATAAGTAGAAACAAGGAAATTTAAATGTATTGGTAAAAATAATAATAAATAGATATGGAAACTTAGAATATATTTACATTTTTTAATACCACATGTAACCGCTGTCCATCTAACAGTAAATAGTCTACCCATGTATATGGGTGGCAATGACTATTTATTATGTGTCTATCTATAATAAGCTGCAAATAGAATTAGAAACTTGCATGAGGTAGACCACATATACATTGCTTCCCCTGAAATCTGGAATTATTGGTCGTTATCACACCCATCAAGCTAAAACACAGCAACGTCTGTATCTTACGCGCAACAGTGTAGGTTGTATAAGCAAAACCTACTTTATCCTAAAGGATACAGACATGCTCGCTGAAGCGAAATGCGTCGCGGTTGCAAGAGTGAGAAATATATTAGCTTATTGAGATCGTCACCGCTACCTTCCTCGCCGGTATTGGAAAGGTACCCTTATACTCTTTTATGGTCGTTTCATTCGATTTAGGTTCTTGTTTTTGTGTTATTTGCTAGCGCGTTCCGACAGTGCGCGTACCAATTAAATGGATTAAAACAACGAAAAACAAAAACCCAACTGACGCGAAAAAACAACATTTCGATTATGAGTTTGAAAAAAGTTTAAATGGTCTTTACAAAACTGGATTTATTTTTATTTTGGATATAAATGAAACTGTAGTAAGATGTGCATCATGTAATAAATCACTTTGTATCTTTCTGTTGTTTTGTGTAAAATCCTTCTAAGCATTCTTATAGAATATGAAAATAAAAAAATGCGACTCAGTTAAGAACGGATATTAACAAATACCGTTAGAAAAATATTTTATTTATTCATCAACCATTTGTTGTAATTTGAATATACTATATGTTCATAAATTATAATGAAGAATTGATGAATGATGAATATAATGATGAATAATGATGAAATTTTAATATAAGCAGTAGGTACATAAACTACGAATTTATTTGAGCTATGGAACAACACGAACAGTTATAAAAACTAAAATCTAAAATGTTCACCAAATTGTTTTCCACACCTACACAACTTGCAATAAACGATTTATTTGAAGGTACGAATCAAATAACCGTCACCAAAGACATTGACCGATTGATTTATATTTCGAACGAGCCGCCTTGGTAATGTGACACAAATACTTAGATGATATCGATACAAAAGGCCAAGAGGAAAAATCCAATGAACGTTTTATAATGTATAATGTTATATGGTAGGTATAAAAAATAACCGTTCCTTAAAATGAGCCTAGGAAACTGAGTTTTACTCTCCCAGGTTATAAAAATAGATAAATAGATATACTCCTATGATGGAAATGCTTGTTGACGGACTCCTTCCGTTGTGGCAACAAAACGTGCCCAGCAATAGAGCATAAAATGTTGCAGCCAAACTTTTAACTATAACCACGCTTACTGTGTTATCCGTAGTGCAAGTCGTAATCGTCGTCGCAAAAATATAATAGATATTTAATATTTTGAATTTTGCAGAATGTTAATTTTTTTAACATAGGAAAGTTTTTTTTAATCAGATTGAAGCAGCAAACGAGCATGCGGTCCACCTGATGGTAAGTGGTTAGTATCGCCCATGGATATCTGTAAGTAACGTCATACATAAAAGGGGTTCTATCTGAAGTCGGAAGTCTATAAGCTTCTATCTGAAGTCCTAACTATTGTATAACGTTTCTATACCTTATGGTTTAATAATATAAAGTAAAGGAACAACAAAGCTTTAGAAAACATTCTCACAAATGTTCCCTCCGTTTGATGTTCATACTGCATCTGTTTACTGAACATAATCCATATTTGAATTACTGTCTTTCCGAGCGTACACCAAGTAGTGTACCTACTCATTTCATTGTGTATCTTCTAAGCATTCATCTGTTTTTGCAATTTACACGTTATTAGTAAAGTAAGAACGAAAACTGTTTTCGAAAAAAAAAACAGTAAGTAAGAAAAATTCAAGTACTTACATCATGTTTATTTCGGAATTATTAAGAGGTTTAAAATCACAACTATCGCCTTTTGTGCAATGCTTACGGAATTCTATATGAAATAAAGTATTATGAAAAAATATCGTAAATTTAATAAATATAAACAGTTTACAGATGTGTCAATAAACTCAATAAATATTAGTATATTAATATCGGAACACATATTTCTGTTATAGATAAGGAGATATAATAAAAGTACAAATATGTACAGAAGATATACTCATATTAGAAATACAGAGTACAAAAATAATGAACAAAATTCAGACGGCAAAAAACTACACAATTTCCAGTGTTATTTCAGTTATACCGAAAACATTGTAGCAGTAAATTAAAGGAAAAACATTTTACACTTACTCGAAGGGGATGCGAAACGCAATGCGACAGAATATTATAAATATAAACAAGGAAAAGATGTGGTCCTATACATGAGCCTTGCGAAACTCGTATTAAAGATATAAAATTTGACACCCTCACGCAAAGAAGCTTAAAACAGACTCTACGGTCTTATGAAATGCGGTACGGAGTTTTTATAATAAAATAGATCGTAAAGTTGAAAGCATGACGTGTCCTACATATACAGTATCCAGCTTGGGTACAATCGTTATTTTTGAATGTCTTAAAAGCACTGATATTCAAATTATAATGCGCAAGGATTTTATGAACTACCAACAAAAGAAGCGTAGGTTCTCTACGTAACATCTATATATTAATAAGCGATATATACATACATAGACTTCAAAGCAACTTAAATATTGTTTATGGAAGATTTGTTCCTTTTTTTGTTCCATACTTTACGGAAACGACTGCAATTGTAAAATACATGTATATTATATTACGCTGTTAAATAATATGCTTCAATGAAAACATCTAAAACAATGCAATGTCACAACTAACTTTCTCAAGTTAATACGGTGTCCTAAAACAAAAATAGAAAAGCGCAGACTTCATACGACATTAAGGTGCAAATTCGAGGGCTGTTACGATAATTTTATTGCCGAGTATTATATTAGAGTTACGGCTTCATTATAACATTCTATCACTCCCCTACGTCATAAATAGTTTGTGTAATGACATAGAGATGGTATACAACGTGCTGTCGTCGGCTAATGGGTGTGCGTTAAAGTTTGCATATTGTACTCCGTCGTCTCTATTAGTTTCTATTTGATGTTTACACGCCTGCCATCTTCAGTTAGGGTAGGTTTTTATGAAACTGGTGAAAGTGGAATTAAAATAATTAAATTGTTTTTTTTTTATATAATATGATTTTATGTTTTTTATATATTTTATATAAGATGCAGTTCACCGGATGGTAAGCCACTTCCGACCATGGACATATGTAGTCAACCCCAGATAAGAGCAAGCCTTAAGGTTAGCCACAGATTCGTTACTAACCCTCAGGACTGTTATTATTGGACAGAATTAGGTGTGGCGATGGTGCTTTCGGAGTCAAACCACAAAGAGTTCTACCACCTTCACCAACAACAACTTGTCAGTTTTTGAAAGATTCACTAGTAAAGTAACATCTCTTATTGCTGTCATGTTAAGCCATGACAGTAATAAGAGATGCATGGCAAGCCATGAGGCATAAAACAATGTTGATTTATAAAATACGAAAAATATAGTACTCTTAAGACGTTAAAATTTGAGCATTATATTGATATACCACACTGTAATATCTATAGTGAAATATACTTAGTTAGTGATTGAGGGAAACCCAACTCAAGCGGGATAAGAAAGAACTATAGGCATATCACCCGCAAAAAAAGCAAAATAACGAATAAAGAGTAAATAAACTAAGTATTTTCTTTCCAAAGGAACGTCTTAAGATACACAGCCACTACTTTCAAAGTTCCAACTTTAAGAGCGCATTCAGGGCGAACTTCATTAATTGGAATTAAAAATTCAATTATTTCTCAAGACGGAAAATGTGGTCTTCTTAACAAGGGACACTAAGTAAAAGGAAAACAAAGGCTACAATCTATGTGCCTACGCAACAATTTTCTAGTAATAAAAGTGAATCTAAATTATAATTATATTCGACTCCACTATAACGTATTTTATGTCATTTTTTTAAAAGATAATATTTGGACGGAAATAGTTGCCTGATTCAATTTACACACCTCCAGCCGATAAGAGAAATTTTAGGTAGTAAATTATCGATCATACTAGAAAAATACGCACAAATAACAGTAAATGATTGACTTAATTATTTCTAAGACACGAATTCTTTACACAAATTGATCGTGTATGAGTTTAAGAATATCGGGCGAAGAGGAGATATTAGGGAGAGGTGGAGGAAGTAGACATTTTAAAACTTTTCTAATTCAGATAATATTTACGATGTGTATTTTAGGAATTACGGGAAACACTCGTATAAACTGGTGTGTTTCATGTCTATTTTTAATTACACTAACACCTGTGTGAAAGTTTTTTCAATTTACATCCCTGGGGGTGTTGGTTTTCGTGAAAAGTTTCCAATGTTCTTGTAACACAAGTAGCAAACATGCATGAAGCTCGCAAGGTGATTCACCAACTCTATGTAGTATAAAGATCGTACACACGAGAGTATAAGAAAGTACACACGAGATTTTTTTTTTATAATATAAAAGTAGTAAAAGGTATGTGGCCACCGTCCATGGACACCTGTGATCAACCCCAGATAAGATCAGTGTCTTACCTGAGCTTAGCCACATATGCGATGAGGACTAAGTAAGAACGCCTCAGATAAGTAAATCTCCCTTATCACGCCATTCCGCTCAGAACACAGCAATGCATAAAACAGCTATTACTTGGAAGAAACAGGTGTGGTGGTGATCTGTCGGAGTCGAACCACAAAGAGTTCGATCTTTACATTACGATACGATACTCCTCTTGAACATTAGAAAGAATTTTAAGCTTAGACCCATATCCGTCTATTTGTATTTATGAAAAAAACAAGTTGTATATTTCGATTGATCCTGTACAACCTTATATAGGTACATACGCAGGGTTAAATGTGATACCCCCGATAGTTAAAAAAAGCGTATTTTACATTTTTTCGAAATCTAAGTTATTTTTATTGACGGATGCAAGAAAAAATGTGGATCTGTCAATATTTTTTTTATTCTTCTATCTCGCATTATTGCAATTTTTACATAACTCTTATCTGTTAATTCCATCCATTCAGTTAGGGTAGCGTCCACTATTTTCATTTTTTTTTTATTTATGTAGTTAAAAATAATTATTCAATTATATAACAAAAAACGATTTTTTTTTTGCAATTAATTCCAAAAAAATCATTTTATTTGAAAAAAATTGAAAAATATAATTGATGGCTAACATTTCCTGGACAGCGAACGAATATATATAATATATATCTGTTTGATTCATTCAACAATTTTTTTTTCGTCTATTTGTCTTTTTATGTACGTCATTACTACAGTTGATATTACACAATGCAACTGTATGTGACTATAATTATGTATCGATCAATCGTTGTCGTCGACTGTTCGTTAACTTTCAATAGAACCATCGATCATTCTCTCTTTGGGAACGCCACTTCCACTTCAAAAGTAAGTATCTGAACGCTCCGAATCAAATATTGAATACACAGCTCTAATGGCAATCGATATTCTTCTTTATTCAGAGTTTTTAAATCTAGATCGAGTACTTTTGTAGAAAATATTACATTGTAAGAATAATTACATGAACACTTAATTTGATGTCAAACATCTATAGGCGCAGTAAATCTGATTGTTGGCGTGGCTAGGCTTGCCGTGTATTAATTTTAGCGCCGTCTGTTATACATTTTCGGAACTATTAAGTATCGAACTAAACTAAGTGGGCTGTAGTGTTAGTTCGGGGTACTGTTCGTAGATGGCGTTATTTTTATATATATTTAGTTCCTGTCGCAATCTTGTTTTATATGCATATTGTACGAACACGATGTTTCACATCAGCCAGGCGCATCGTGACGGCTATTTTTTTTCTTACTATATCGTTGTATTTTATCTAGTTTATTGTTTACGTTACAGTAATAATGGATCCAAAGTGGTCGGGTTTGGTTGGTCTGCGCCAACTACTGAATTATATGTGCTATATGCAAAATGATATCATTGTGTTCGGATTGTATGATTTAAACAAATATTTCTTGCCATATAGTTGTTATAGAATAACACCACATACATTCCGGAAGACATAGGAGCCTACAAAAGAATTATATCTAGGAATGGGCCACAGCGTCAATCTTATCTGTATGTTACCAAAACGTTAAGGAATAATTACCTTTTGATGCAGACATTTGTTGGAGGTCCATGTCAGTAGTGGCATTACAATGGTTATTATTTAGTGACCATTTATATCCTCTAGCTAATATCAACCCCAGATTAAATAGAGTCTTACCTGAGGTCGACCACACATTCGTTGCTACATCTAAACACGAAGTTGGAACTCCTCGAATAAGTACGTCTTCCTTACCACACCTTTCTAACCAGAATTTCTACAGCAGTACTTAATACCACTGTTCTGAGACAGAAATAGACGCGGTAGTGATGCCTTCGGAATCGAAACACAAAGGATTCTATCATCTTTAAAATTAAATAAATCAAACTACACACCTTATACGCATCAGGTATATTGACAGGTTCGCCGCTCTCAGCCACGTAGCCCACGATGCCGCTGCCCCACGGTATCCGGATCTCCTCGAGCTGTTCCATCTGTTCTGGCGTCGACTTCGAGCACACATCGAACAGCTTCGACACCAAACATCTGTTGACAAATACAGGATAACATGAGTAACATGCGGCAATATGAAATTGAACAAGTTTTGTAGAATACTCGCATGGATGTCTGAGATCGACTTGAGACAAAAGAAGGAAGATATTGGTATCTTGGCCTTATCACATCCGCCAAACCAATAAAACACATGAACTATTAAATTTGCAGTAACTTTTTATATTATTCATATCCATATTGTCCAGAAATAGGTGTGACGGTGGAACAAGGTGGAATTGAAATAAAAAACGTTTTACCTTTAAAAGTAATAGTTCAAAACATAGAACCAATAACCCAAGATGCCAAATACAAAAATGCTGGTGACAAAAGAGTGGATCGTGAAATATGTGACTTCTTACCTCAGACTTGTACGCCCAAAGGGGTTGTGTGTCATTAAATTCAGAGTTTTGTGCCGCTCGTAGCTTGCGGACAAAATTTATTGCATTCCGATTTCTCAAGCGTATAATAATATGCAACCGTGTGATTCGCCGCAGGTGCTATTCAGTGGTATTTGGTTTTTTAGTATTCTAGATAAGAAAAAAGTTATGAAATGACCAAGCATCATATAACGAGTACCTAATAATTGTGAATCTGAGAAACTTCCCGGAATATTTATTCCTAGAATCTTGATAAGCTTGAATGTTAGAACTTCAAGCTTATCATTTATTCCTCAAAACTAAGTCGGGTCGCATCTTTTACAAATTTTACTTAAACCGACCCTTGAAACCAGAACGCAACTTTGCTTAACATCTCTCAGCAAAGCTCATTTTATTCCTATTTTTATTGGTCCCGCTATGTTGGGGCGTCCGCCATATTGAATTTTGAATAACGTCACTGAACTAATAATGCGTTGTCAACCAAACCTAAAATGGTACATTTTATATGTAAAAATTCAGATTTGATCCTCATATATGTGAAGTAACAAGTTAAAATAAAAGATTAGAACAGATATATACGTGATGAATAGATAACCTCTTTTTCTAACTGGAAGTCGCTTAAGAACATTTTAATAGGCGAAAGACATTCGAAGATAAGACATGTGCCGTATTAAGTCAGTATTGGATCATTCATTCGACGTCATAATAGGATAGTATGTATCGCATATTACAAATCGGGTAAATTTCCGCAGGCGGTTAGCAGGAACTCGATTATGCGCCTGTCGTGGGCTGTCTCGCTCCCTTGTCGCTCGTTCGCCACGGACATGCGGTAGAATTGGTTTTTAATTTATTCCCGCGGTTATATTATATACTCATAGAACAGAATCATTATTTTTTTGTATCATATTAAAGCAACGAATGAGCATGCAGTTCATCTGATGGTAAATGGTTAGTGTCTCCCATGGACATCTGTAAGCAAGTTCATATAAAACAGGGGTCCTATCTGAAGTCGACCACAGATGCGTTGCTACTCTCGAAGACTAAGTTGGTCGCCTCATATGTAAGTGGGCCGGCAACCACACTTTGTGGTTGCCGGCCCACTTACATATCAGGCAACTTACATACGAGACGACAAAGTGACTGATTAAAGAAACAAATTTTTGCGGCCATGTACTGTGGGTGTTTAAGCCATTACCCAAGGGACACTCCCGTGCGTTCCTCTTGAGGCTCTGTATCGTATCTTTAGAGAAATTTTAATGAAATAAACCTAACATAAACCGAAACCGAATCATAATAAGAGTTTTCCCTAAAAATAACAGAAAGTTCTACTATTTTCACAAATTATTTACATTTATATATTTTAATAAAGATATTTTTGTGTAATTAATTTTCATAAATCTCATAGCCTTTCTAATAAGGATATCCTCTTTGATATCCTTACTAGAAAAGTTTATGTAAGCATATTTTTATAGAGGTCATATAATAGATCGATTGCTAACATCGTGCAGTGATTTGGAAACGTATGGGTAATTCTTCTGAACATAGATTGCTATCAACAACATGTCGTATAATCCTATTACAGATTGATTAGGAAGAAAATCCTAATCAACAGACACCAGCGAATATACGGACTTTAATAGGAGGAAATAATAAAATTAGTCGTGTAAAGTACACAAGTGGCAAATTTTATTATTTCCTTTGACAAATGACAATAAAATGTCTTTTACATCCGTAATAACTTACGCAATGAATATCTATAAATTGATCACATTAATTCATTTAAAACAAAATGCCATAATGGTCTTAATGCAACATATGAATAGTAGGTACGTGTCTCTTCTGCAGTTATAAAATATCATTATATTTATTAACTATTAATTAATTTCATTAAATTAAGTAGCCAAATTAATGAAAATAACTCAATTTTAATTATAAATACATTTCAGTCGTTAGAACAGTCAGTCAGATAAATTCGTAAATTAACGAAGTCGGTTAATATATGTGATTTATCTGGCATAAGCTAAAAACTATAACCAAGTCTTACACAAAAGGAATAATATTGTAATATAAGGTGGTAGAGCACTTTTTAGTTTCCAATCTAATAACAGTAGTATTAAGCGCTGCTCTGTTCCGGTATGAAATGTTTGGTTAGCGCGTAACCTAAGGTGGTATCCAACGTAGTCCTCAGGATCTGTACAAAATCTAAGAGAAGACTCTGATCTTATCAGGGGTTCATTAAATCATTACTGATTTCCATTGGCAGCAGTTGATGTATATATCATTAGGTATACTACGTGCTCGTTAGCTACTTCTATATTACAAAAAAATAGGTTGTTAAAGAATAATCAGGTTAAAATATTTAACGCCACTAATTTGCTCATTAAAATTAAATTCCCGTTTTTGCAGTACTGGAAATAAAAACGTGCAAGAATGAAACGTGGAAATATTATTAAAAATGGTACTCGAGTAATGTTAAAACATTTTGCAACGGTTTACTTAAATCCGAGCCTGATAAAACTAAATGAAATGTTATTCTAGTTACTTGAAATATTTATCGCTATAAAATGATAGATAAATAATAAATTGTGAGCTTTTCTCAACTTGGCGAACTGAGGGAATATTGGAATTCTTCCATCTTCGGTCAGGGTCATGGCCAGAGGCGAATATTCACCCGACGCTGAAATCGCGACCAAATATAATGATCAAGGGGAAAGTTTCGCGCAAAAGAAACTTTGACGTATTGAGATAGTTAGTAATCGCTATTCTAGTCACGTTCACAATCGCGAATCTCACTTATTGTGATGCTTATTTGAATCGGGATGAGAAAAACATTTCTGGGGGAGCCTAACGATATCGTCAGGCCAATGACACGAATTTGTGTCGAAAAAATTTCGCTAAATTTGTTATGTTTATTTAATCCATCGTTTTTTTTATAGTGTGGAAGTAGCAAACCAGCCTGCAGCCCACCTGATGGTAAGTGGCTACTGCCGTCCAGGGACATCTGTAATCAACTATAGGTAAGATCAAAGTCTCACCTAAGGTTAGCCACAGATGCGTTGCTACCCCTGAGGACTAAGATGGAATGCCTCGGAAAAGTATGTCTCCCTTACCACACCCTTCAGACCAGAACACAGCAGTGCATTACACTGCTGTTATTAGGCAGAAATAGGTGTGGAGGTGGTGCTTCCGAAGTCGCACCACAAAGAGTTCTACCACCTTCAAAATATAAAGTTACATCGTACAATATAAAGTTTTTTTAGACACATGACGTTACTTAGATTGGGATGTTTTGCTTAGTTATCATACTTGGTCGGTATGAGCAACTTAACTGAGCGAAGAGATACGGCCTTCCACATTCCAAAAATAATTCCTAAGCCGCTTATTGTACATTTTTACAAACTAATCTGAACCAAGTATTGCGTAACACTGGAAAATGCGCAAAAGATTCTTGCTTTATTGCTTGTTTTATTGTTCATCAATCAATATTGATTTCTGTAAAAACGGCTGAGTAAACTGGGCCATTTGATAAATATTCCGAGGAATTTAGCGGTTCGAAAATGAGCGTTCATTTTCCCCAATCCACTACATTGATCACTGTCATTATTCTGAGTATAAAGCCTGGCTTTCCTACAAGGTAGCCGTAAATCGCCACAGATCTTACAGTCTACTGTCATCAGTCGAAGCTTGTTCGTTTAAAAGCAAGCACTCTTTGGTAATAATGTTTAATGATTTATGCGCCTATGTAACACATACTTTTCGTTGGTCTATATTAATATTTAAGCAAATTCATGTTAATTTTATAAAGGGTACTCACGATTAAGTAGATTAGCGTTTATTACGTGGTACCTGGTTTCCTAAATAAATCTAAACATTAATATGTAGATAAAGAGTAAAAGAAAAATGTTGCCATATCATAGTTTCAATAAAAAAAGACATAAATAAGTTATCTGCGATAAAACAACTGAACTCCTATACCAATTCGACGCAACGTTTCTGTCTTAGCAATAAAAGAGCAAAAAATGCCGTAACCCGATCCACTTTTAGCCGTATATTTCAGGAATCATGACATATCTCAACAACGACTAACAGTTTGCCTTATATAGTATAAGAAAAAATAAAAGTTCTGTATGTCTGTATAATGCAAATATTTTCAAAAAAAACATATAGGAACACTGAGAATATGTAATAATAGGAGTTTTATATATTTTTTTACATTTTTCGTCTGTCTGTTTGTCTGTGTGTTTGAAATCGCATCACACAAAAAATATAAAATGTAATTAAATGTTTCAATTTAGTTACACACCATATCTTATTTAGTTATTTCATTAAGTAGTCATCTACTCTATCAAAAGTGAAATGAGTTGTAATCTATTACAAGTACTCTAGTAGATGGATTTTAATTTGAATGTTACATTTCATTTTCTTAAACGCGGGCGAAACTGCGAGACACAGCGAGTGGTCAACATACATAGTTACAAATCCGACGTGGATTTACGAAGTCAATGGTTCCATTTGAAACCAAACTAAAACGCTTTCCAATCGTTCACCGGTCTGCATGAACGGTTTCTGACAGTGGCTAATCGGATAGACCGCTGTCCCTCTCGGAGATTGTTTGAAATCGGTTCTCCAATTATAAAATAATGCCCGATTTGAAAGTGGAATTGTACTTCGCCACGGCCGTGGCTGGAGTGAAATGAAACGGCTGGACCGATAAGAAAAGATTGGTAAAAGATCTCATTGTCATTACTTAATGTTCATTGAAATGAAAAATCTATTATATTAGCTTAGCGAAGTTAGATACCTCGAAATTTCTATCTAAAATAAATATCAATTGCAATTTCTTTTCAAACAACTATCGTGTTAACTTGTGGAATATCTGAACACTTCTTTGTAACAAATCATAGAAAACAAATCGATGATAAAATATTAAAAGGTTCAAGATTGACGAAGCAAAAACATTTCATAGCTTACTACCTACCAGCAGAAAACGAGTAAGCAGTCCAGCTAATTGAATGTGGTCACTGTAACCCATGGACATTTACTAACTGACCATATACTACTAACCATATAATACTAACTAACCATATAAAGGATCTGAAGCATTTTACTGATGTATTACCACTCCTTGGGATTACTACGGTCTTCTCATATGTAAGTCAGTAGCTAATAATTGCAATGCCTAATTGCATGCATACTTAAAACCCCACTTATAATGGGATGCATTGTAAAGGAAGCATCAGACGAGAATGCAGCCCATTTAATAATCAATAATATTTGCTGCTTTTAGACATATATTACGTAACAAATAGAACATATTTTAATGGAAATCTATCACTGTCTCACTGTTGCTTGCAATTAAATGAAATGTCTTTATTTCGTATAGGCACGGTCATTTTTTGTATACGGGGGCACTTACAAATTGTCAGTTACAATCTTTGTCTTATTACACTATCACGAGATCGGAACACGAACTTAACTCAGAAGATCCGGCAAGAAACTCAATGTGTTTGTCTTTTTTGTTTGTATATTATATATTTTTACACATTTTACACAAAGCTAGCTCCAGTATCTTGCCTTACATTTGCCTAAGCATGTAAGTAACATGCTTAGGCAAATGTTTGGCGTATCTCACGTTACACTCTGATAATTCATTTACTATTGAAATAATATATTAATGCTTAGTCCCAAGCTGTATGTCTACTATGTAATCAGAAATCTAAAAAAAACGCTTTACCGCAAAGTTTGATCTTAATCAATGCTTCTAAAGATCTTAGATTATCTCGACTCGCACTGCCTTAACACAGACTTCAGATGGCAGCGGAAACAATACCACCTACTTTATATATCCATATTTCAAAACAATATACCACGTTTTCATTTCACCAAACTGAATATTGTTTTAGCATTTACTACATCAGAACGTGCGGTATGTTCCAGGGCAGGCTATATCGACATTTGGCTGACAGTGACAAAGCTCCAATGTTTGGGGACATATTACAAAGCGTTTAGATGTCGATACGATGAATAGTGTGGTCTCCACGGTCCGATAAACCGTGTTGAGGTTTGGGTTTCGATTAGATACATATACTATTATCTGGGATTTCTCTGAACACAGTAATGATTTTAAGATAGAAAAACAAACTTACCTCCAAAATAATACAGATTTCAAAGAACAAAAACTTAATTACAACATACGTTAGAATATATCCTTTAACTTAATTACTTTTTACACTTATAATGCTGTATTTTTCATATATATATATAATATGAAAAATATATATATATAGTGGAATGTGCCTGACTGACTCAGAAATCAACTTACAGTTGAAACTCCCTAGCCTAGAAATCCGAGATTATTTACAAAAGTTTTTTTATACAGCGTAAGTAAGTACAAAGAAACAATTTTATGAAATGTCACAGGAAAGTTATATAAATATATCATTTTAAAAACAAAAAAAAATCATAAAAAAGTTTTTGAACAGTAGGGTTTCTTGTTTTAATATTGTAAATGTCACTTGTTATTTAACAATAACATAAATTAACATGGTTCACATTTTACCAACATAGTGTTCGGACGTTCTTTACGATGTTTATGATCGTAAAACGTTAGCCGAGTAAATGAAGAATGTATGTAATAAAATCAGTTGTATTCCGCCAGAAAAATATTACGTATGTATATTGCATATAAAAAGACACGATATTACTTGTACGAAACGTAGACAATGAATTGTTTGCAGTTTTATATTTATTGTGAACAATGTACAAAAACATGAAAAAAATAACGGGTCAAAAAACTTATATTCACAAATCTTGATCAAACTGAAAATATTACTTTCGTTTCTTGAGAATGGGTTACGTGCCTAAAGCGACCCAAGTGAGAAAATAATACTTATTTTATATATCGCTAACATTCAACGTCATCAAAACTTTTAAAACGTGAAAGAGAGCATCTGATTGCGAACATAAATGTGTAAATTAAATTATGTTATAGGTACTACTACATTTTAGAAAATAGTGAATGTTCCGCATCCCGTGTCACCGTTTATGGAAAAACTTACTTATTCAAAATAAACACTATTTCTTAAAAGTAATCTGCAAAGATTTAGAGCGTAGGCCGATGCAGAGGCCTTTTCTATGCCTTGAAGAATTACTATATGTTTCGTAATATGAATCAATACTTAATCGCATTAGACAGAGCTGACATGACGTGTACAACACTAAACTACAATGACAAAAGATCATCGGCATCATTCCTTGTTCAGTTTTGATCATTATTTTTATTGATATAGCAAGTTTTTGTAAATATAGGTAGTGGCACTCCTTTTCATACTAATTAATAAGAGGGGCCCCACAATAGTAAACATGGTTATATTCGTAATTATAGGGAGGAGGGAGGAGATAACCCTCACCACTACAACGTCGTTAACTTACCCTCTTATCAGTTGACTAGGTTAACCTAGATAATTACCCACCGCTCACAGAGGAGTTAGTAATTTACTAATATCTTGTTATTAAGATATTGATAGATAACTAGGGGCAATTACTTTCTTTAAAATTACTCGAGCACAAAGGGCATCCTTCGTATCTGAAATATCAATTCTATCTCGCGAACCTAAAACTTAGAAAACAATGGAAGCCTCACCATACCAAATATCTTAGAAGTAGATACGGAGAAGTAGATAGGAAGAAGTATTAGTAACTGAAAGATGAGATACTTAAACAATTATCTGAAAGGTCTCAATTTATATAAGAAAGCTCATAGCCCCACACTAGGATTTTCTCCTGTGTCGTGGGTGCCATGGACACACAAACACCCAGACACAGAACAGAAATTTAAACTCATCATTCAGATGTCTGTCTGGTCGGGGATCGAAACCGGGACCCACTGCGTGTCAGACCGATATAGTGACCGCTCTACCACGTGGGTTTTTATTTTTAAAGATTGTGGTTTAAAGATAGATAGGTGGTCCACCTACCACCGTTCTACCATTTTTAAAATACTAGTTACACTTACCATCAGGTGAACTGCAAGTTCATTTGGTACATCCATATTGTAAAAAAAATCGGATCGCCTAAGAGATGCAGTGACATATTATAAAGTGTTAACGATACACACAAAACTTAACGTTACTACGTAGGTAAAACGCGATACAATATAAACATATTTCTTACTTATCACCAAAACCAACATTATTTACAATTATATAAGAAATTTTCGGCTGTTCCAATATCAAAGAAAACCAAAATGAACTTTGCTAAATTAAGACCGCAACAATAGCTCTGTTGATGTTTTATATTTAGCGACGTGAAAATAGCATCGGTTGTAATTAAAACGTTAATAATTACAAAACTTTTATTAAATAACGTGATGGCGTACGCGAAAACAAACTAAAGTGTAACTATATAGAATACAAAATGAGGGGACTCCTACAAAACAAGTCTACGAACAAAAGATACTTACTAAAACATTATTAGCATATTTATACGAATAGTAAAATTTTAAGTTTTAAGGTTTTAAGTTAAATTTGTTTCTTCTATACTTATTAGATTTGGTTTTATAGTATGGAAGTAGCAAAAGAGCCTGCAGCCCACCTGATGGTAAGTGGCTACTGCCGCCTATGGATATCTGTAATTTACCCTAGGTAAGATCAAAGACTCACCTAAGGTTATCCACAGATGCGTTGCTACCCCTGCGGACTAAGATGGAATGCCTCGAAAAAGTATGTCTCCCATACCCTTCAGACCAGAACACGACAGCGCATAATACTGCTGTTATTAGGTAGAAACAGGTGTGGCGATGGCGCTTCCGTAGTCCAACCACAAAGAGTTCTACCACTTTCAAAACCAACTTTTTACCTAAAAACGAACGTCGCAATTTTTTTTTATAATATTGAACTACCAAACGAGAATGCACTCCACTAAATGGTAAATGGCTACTGCAACACATGGACATTTGAAATTAACCCTAAATAAGATCAGTCTTACCCAAGGTTGGCCACAGATGCGTTGCTCCTGAGAACAAAGTAGAACGCCTCGGATAAGCATGTCTCCCTTACTCCATTTAACACTCTGATACTAGGCAGAAATAGGTTTGATAAAGATGATACATAGAACCTTTAGCACTGTTAAGCAATGCTGTGATCTGGTTTGATTTGATGTGCTTTGATTTAGAATTATAAGAGGCGTTCCAAATTCAAGTCTTCAAGGGTTCCAACATATTTAAAACTGACCTCAGATGGGACTCTAATCTTACCCGGGTTTGATGGCCACTTACTATCAGATGGAATGTAATGGAATGCATGTTCGTCTGTCACTTCGATACTATAAAAAAACGGACTAAACAAATTTGAATTCACTGATGTAATAATAACGAGAACTTAGTTTCTTATGTATTAGTTCATCATGACGATATCTGCTTGGGAGGAACTCGGAACACTTTGCATGCCACACAAAAATTTTAACTGTTTATACTTAGTGTTACAACGATATGGAATCGATTATAGAGAAACGTTTAATTTGAAACATACTTAACTATACCATACGGTATAAACTGCTACGAAACAAACTACTGCATTACCCAATAACATACAATGTACACCGATACAAGCTCGCAACGGAGCCAAGGATGCGTCTAGTTTATCTGAGGTTACACTGAATCACTTAGTTACGTAGTTGTTAATGAGGTTGCGGGCATAGGAAGACCGTTTACTGCTTCGGTACAGGGTAGCACTTGTCGGTACGGTCTCGGTTTGGTTTATCAGTCGGCTTATCATACTTAGTCCGTAACGTTACTATATTAAACAATATTGAAATTATTTAAAAGTTGCCCGGGACAAAATAGGGATGGGAAGAAATTCAAGGACATATAACTTTAAAGCCATAGTTTTTGAAGTAAAACTTCTTTAGGATCGTTGTGATTTGAAACTCCATGAAACGGAAATACTTTACAAACCAGAAGACGACGCTAAAATTTGCGGAGCGGTCATCGTATGATGATGTATGACCAGTGCAACACGTAGTAAATTTCACATTCGATCCCCGGCCAGACAGAAATCTCAATGCAGAATTTAGATTTAAATTCTGGGTCTGAGTATTTGTGTATTCTTTGAGTGTATAATACTAGTATGGGATATAACCCTATAAGCGTAGAATGCATTATTTATGAATCCAATATTAACGCTCTTACATCGATTAACACGGATCGAAAAGAACGGAAAGTTATTTTTTATTTAATGAAATAATACATTAACTAGGTCTTATCCTACGTCTATCCGTGACCATGCCATCGTTCATAAGCAATGTACTTACAGATATCATTCACGCTAAAGTACATTCTATTGTAATGTCGTAAACACTATAATTCTGTTTACCGTAAATCTCATCTCACCAAGTCACGTGTTAGTATTGTTATGTTTTAATTGTGTACACACGTGAATGAATTGTGGTCATTTGAAAACGTGTTGTTCAAATAATAAACATACGGGCTCGTAAGGTTGGTATTTATTACAAAGTGCTTTATAATAAATCCTCGTGTCAACACAATAGTTGCAACCAGGTGGTTAATCTGTAAACGCACGGTTGTTATTTATATGTGTGTATTTCTACGGACTTCATTTATTTCTACAGATGACTTAATGCTTGTTATTACTATGACGCGCCCTTAAGGCCGCATAGTTACGGATTTCCGATCGGGTTTCCTGACTCTATTACTAAAATCGAAGTCCTAAGTGCAAGTTTCTTATACAAAATGTTGACACGTACATAGCCGTACGTATTGGCCAGAATATTGTAGATCAATTGTCATTCAGAATTCCGAATAAGAATTCCTCATTCGGAAACCGAACGTTAATTCGAAGTTAGCCTATCATTATGCAATTAAATAATTTATTACTTAATTAAATCTGATGCACTCACTTAAATAAAATTTACTTTTCAAATAACGTCATATAATAATTAGGCCGTATATAATGTAGATAGGCAAAATAATAAATTCTACGACAACAGTGACCCTTGGAGACATTAAATGTCTTTAGTGGAGATGCTTAGAGGCATTATAATGCGTTACCAGATACATTTTGGATATTGTTTCGTATAAATTTGTTACATTATCTTCGGTAAAAACGCTTTGCATTTTCTTAGTTGCCTATAGTGTTCGACCGAAGGTCGATTTTTGCTCGAAGCCGAAGCCGATTGTTCGGTTATGGCCACATCCTTCAGCCGAAGCTGAAGGTTCAAAAACCATAAAAAAATCAGTTGTAAATTGGCTAACACTGTTTTTTTTTTAAACAATTTTTACTTATGTAGATAATGATCAATGATGATTTAAAATAAATAACTTCTAGGGGTGATTAAAATTTATTTGCTACTTTTCTAAAATGATAACAGTTCAAATAATGTGAATTTCTGTACACAGCTGGCGACGCAAGGCCACAATTTTCGGTTACCCTTTTGTTTCGCCATCTTCATCGCAGTATCGTGAAGCTAGCCGAAGCCAAAGTCGAAGCTTCGGTCAGACACTAGTTTTTTATTTAAGTTTACATCAAAATAGTTTTTAGTAGTAAATATGTCATTTGTCACAATCCGTCAAGCCGTTTGGGTTGTATCGCCAAAGAAATGGACATACATACATGTGAAGGTCTCTTTGAAGAACTCTTTGTGTTTCGGCTCCGGAAGCACCACCGCCACACCTATTTCTGCCTTATAACAGCAGTGTTATGTGCTGTTGTGTTCTGGTTTGAAGGGTGTGGTAAGGGAGACATACTTTCCCGAGGAATTTCATCTTAGTCCTCAGGGGTAGCAACGCATCTGTGGCTAGGCTTAGATCTTGAGACTTTGATCTTACCTAGGGTTGATTACAGATGTCCATGGGCGGCAGTAGCCACTTACCATCAGGTCGGCTGCATGCTCGTTTGTTACTTCCATACTATAAAAAAAAAACATATGCTCGAATATTACACTTCAGCTGCAGTCGGGTAAAAATCAGTACCTTCTCTTATATAACCATAGAATGTTAGTTCTTAAGATATTATTATAAAACAAACATTGTTTTAGAACTACTACTTATAAGGTGAAAATAAATGACTCTTTTAAGGTCATATGGTTATTAAATAACATATCTTAATAATATTATAACTGAGAAAAATTTTGTGAGGATATGTGTTTGTTAATTTTGTACGCAAAAATACTGGTTGGATATTGCTGAAATTTACAGATATTTTATGACCTGGATTAACACATGGAGAACTAATTACCGTGATAAACGTGACCAAAGCGGGCGAGCCGCTGGAACATTAAATAAATAGTAATACAGGCAGTCCTCAACTTACGTTGTTTCGATTTACGTCGTTTCGAGTTACGTCGAACAATGTTTTGACACTATTCGTCAAACAAACGTCAATTGTTTCGATTTCCGGCATATGAGAATTCATTTTTCGCGAAGTCAAATGTCGAATTTCTCTTGTTAGTTTATTGTCAACGAACAATCAAGACGTAATACAAAAGTTTTTTTGCATCTTTTTTAGTTTTTTTTTTTTAATTATTTAAGTGAATATAAATCTGAATATGCCACCTAAACAATACAGTAATAGTAAAGTGAAGAAGAGAGAAAGAAAGACAATAACAATGGAGGTGGAATTTAAGATTATAAAAACTCAAAGATCGCGATTGTCGAATTTCATCAAAACTACCAATATCATAATTTTTAGTTCATTTAATTTAATTTAATTTTTAGTTCTTGTTGGAACTTTTTAGAACGTAACCCTTGAGTTTTATTAAACATATGAAAAAGTAAGTCTCGACTTACGTCGTTTCGATTTACATCGCGTATTTCGCGAACCTAACATGCCGTAATTACGAGGACTGGCTGTATATATATTATTTCTATATGTTTGGATATTGGATACGATTCAACGACAAACTATTTTAATGGAGCTTTTATGCAAAGATATGAGACTGAGAAACAATGCTCGTAACCGTTATGCTAACATTAAAAATACAAGTAAAACACAAATAAATCCTGGTAATAATATAAACATTTGCATTCATATTCCCGCCTTCGCAAATTCCTGGGAATAGCATCCGTTGAAACTGAGATAAGGGGGTTGTTAAGCTTAATTGTACTGCTAGTAATTAAAATGAGAATAATTACAAGTACATTCCTGTACAGGACTTTATTGCACATTTTCTTTTAAAATGGTAACGAGCAATGCTTATGTGATCTGTAAATGGTAACTTGACCCGCGTGACGGATCGGTCGTCATACTGAATTGCAATATGCAATGGGTTCCGAGTTCGATCTCCGGCTAGAGATATCTGAATGATGAAATTAGATTTCTGTCCTGAATCTGAGTTTAACTTATCGTCTTTTTGTATGTCCATGACACCCACGACGCAGGAGGTAACTCTAATGTGAGGCTGCTGAGGCATTGTATTAGAGAGAAGTGAGTATCCCTTTCGCTTCTATATATAGGTACATGACATTTATTATGCTACTAGATCCCTAACAACGCCAAGAAATACAACATTTGATATTTCCCAAAATATTCGTTCATCGGTATTAGATTGTATCGTACATTTTTATTAGAACTGACGTAATTTTGTAACTAAAAGTGCCTACCATATGTTTTACAAGGGCAACAGATGCAAAACGATTATTACTATTAACATAGTTTATACACAGACTGATCTGAAGACGTGTAAAATCGCTTACAAAATACAAAAGTGAAAAAGATCGTCGGTTACTCGCTAGAGTTAAATGCAATATGCCTTTGCAATGAACATCCGGCCCCTTAGGCAACTCGATAAAAGTTTCAAAGCTCGGCAACAGCCTCCATTTGTTTGGAAAGCTCAATTTCAATACGAATTTCCCCTTATTAACTTTTACAGGACATTTATAATATACAACTACGATATTTACAAACAATATTAATATCTAAATTATTCATACTATAAGCTTTTCTTAATATGATCATTATTCAAGTCACTGATGTAAAAAATATGACGTTCAAAGCTTGGTGCATTTTTGTTATCAAAATATAAACTCATCTAAGATAACATACATATAAATTGAGTTCATTTTAACCATTTAGCATGGTAGAATACACTCCAGACTTGATTACACCCAAGAAAATTTGTAGGAGAAATCCGCGCATTCTGGAGAAAAACAGATATGTAGATAATACTAGCAAAGGGATTCAACCATTTTTTAAATATGTTTATTAAATATGCAAATATTTTAAATCATTAATATACATTCCTTTATTACAAGAGAAAAGCCGTCCGTCACCGAAAAGGCGGGTCGTGATCGTAAACATTGAATCATTAAATTTAGGTCGAAACGGAGTTGAAATTGTTTAAAACTTTGCTTATGTATTTGAGATCGTTTAACATTAAGATATTAAGAATAATATCCGCCGTTTGACGACAAAATAACACGAGTCAGAAAGGATTTCTGTGTTCAACTACCATTCGCTTTTCAGCATAAATTACATTAAAAGCTTTTTAATATACACGCACGCGACATGTAATAAAATATAGATATTAAGACAGGGATTGATTTAACACAATGCGACAAATATGTGTTTCAACCATACAAGAAATAATCTAATAGACTAGAATCCAATATACCCTTTTTGGTATTCAGACCGTGTTAATGCAGAATGCATCATCGTATCGATACAGTATCGTAGTAAAAGTTCCACGCATTTGGTGTAATAGGAATATCTCGCTTAGAAGTTTCTTCATGTATTGTATGGAATACAATTTGTGGTGATGGTGTCTAGTAACTCCTGAAGAACATTTATATGCGTTATAACGCCAATACAGACAAGTATTTGGATAAACGCCAACGATCAGGACTAAACGAAACAATAAGTTTGTGAAACAATGGATGTTTGGGAGTAAACCTTCAAAGGACTGCGAATAAATTATTTATTATTGTTTATCACGCATAACTTACAACTGCAAAGAGCTGAGTGATAAGTTTTAACATAAATAAACGCTTTCTACACTCATAGCCCCACACTAGGATTTTTTCCTGTGTCGTGGGTGCCATGGACACACAAAGACGAATACACAAACAACTAGACTCAGAACAGAAATCTAAATTCATTCAGATATCTGTCTGGCCGGGGATCGAACCCAGGACCCACTGCGTGTCAGAGCGGTATGGTGACCGCTCTACCACGTGGGTCGTCATGAATGTAAATAATCGAATTGAGCTGTTTACAATTATTTGTAACGAGCTTTTTCCGCAGCCCCGCTTGCTTGGGTTATGTACCACAGTAAAACGCATCCAATTTGTTAATCCAGGCCATAAACTAATTGTAAGCCAAATTTCATCAAAAGCCAATCAGTAGTTTTTGAGTGAACAAACACAAACACACTTACATCCTCACAAACTTTCGCATTTATAATATTAGTGAGATAATCACCGACCTGGACCTACGGTATGATATTTATTTTAGTGATATAACCGCAAATAGTGTATGTACAATAACTGGAGTCTATTGACTTACTCGCCTACGTTGTAAGACTTTGGCTGGCTGAAAACATTTTAAAATATTCACTTAGCGTTCCAACAATTTCCAGAATCAAAAAAACACTTTATAGTTTCCACGCTATTATGATAGTGCAGTGGAGTGTTACCAAAGGCATAAACATTATCGAAACAACTTGGATAAACGCCAACATCTAACTATTAAATAAAAATATGTTCCTTATGTAAATTATGGATACTAATAAATGATAAAGAACTATATGAAATATATGGTGTGGGCGTCATAAATACACACAAGGACAAGATGTAAATATCTAGAATCAGAATAGTGATGATTGAATGTAAGCCTAGCCAAGGATAGAATCCGCATCCCTTTGCACGACAGACCTGATTATACCGGTCTGCGTGGCGCCACGGGAGTAGTCTTCAGCTAATATAACCATTTTTGTCTGAAATGGATGTTTAGTATTCAAAACTCGGGTACTTAAATAATAATAAAATTATTTGTCCGGGGTTGCATTGGCGATTACTCTGGTATTTTAAATATCGATACGTGACGGAAACTGCTTTCCATTAAGTAGCCCGCCTTATCAATAGTTATATGTTATGTTGTGATTGTATGTGTGTACACCATTCCTACAAAAAACACTGAATTTTATCTTCAGCCATGAGTGCAAATTGATAATTTATAATCTATTTGAAACCGTTCTAAACTCACTTGAATAAACCCGAATAGAGTAGAAACTGCAATCTGCACTAAATGGGGTATAAAAACAATCATAACTTTTTACTGAGAGTCAATAGTTTGTTCATAGTTACTTTCAACGTCTCGTTTCGAAAACTGAATTTCAATACACTTACCGCTGAAAAATATATACATTAGATGCATCCAAGTGAAAGTAAAGATATTATGATGAAGTTTCACTTACATGAGCTACTTGGATGACTGCCAGAATAAAGGTAGGTAACTCAGTAGTTGATAAAACAATAAATAAGTACATGACCACACACATACATATACCACAATGTATGTACGATAATGCATACATGTGGTATATGGCACTCATACGGTATATTAAAGTACTGCATAGCCCGTAAAGAATTAGTGCACGTTCGGCTTCCTGATCGGGCTTCCTAATCAGAAATTCCGATTCGGAATTCTGTTTGTCATTTGACTTTCGTTCTTAGAATCCAAACTAACGGCTGAATTTAAAACCGAATATCAGATTTTTTTCATAAGAAACATACTTGAACATGTGCGCATTGGTAAATATAGCGTACAGTGACAGACTTGTATTAATTTTTCGATTTCGGAATTAAAATTCTGAAACCTAATCAGGAAATATGTATATACTGTCACACTTATTGTGTCCATTTATGTATACAAGACATTAATTTTGAATGGACAGTCTAGATCTAGATAGCGGCTTCAGAGATAATTGTAACTCACGCCGTGCAGTTTGACAAATAATGTTTTTTTAAACAAAAGTTGTGATTAAACCCAAATAGGTAATTATTTACAATTTTTAAATATTTTTTTAAAAAGTGAAGATTACCGTCAGGGGGTACAATGGCTAAATTTCCCTGTCATCCTTTCTCCCAAACGCCATTTCAAAATTATATCGAATTTAACTTTAATACATTTAAAAAATAAAAGATGTTAAATACAATAACTCAATTGCTACTGGTAAATACATATCAAAATACTACATTCCAATACACTTATTTTCGCTTCAAATCCATTAAGATCGTGCATCCAAGTGTGAGTGAAGATATAAGTGAAATGACAAAACCCCAGTCACTTGGATAACCGCCAGATAACCGCTCTAAACGGTTGAATATGTTTGCGAAATGGAGTGTTTGGTGACAGACAAATAGATGTACCTACTAAGAAGATATGCAGTCAATATACACATATAAAAAATAATGAATGTAAATATGCATATATCTGTATTTTTTATAATACAAAAGTAGTAAGTCTATCAGGTGGTAGAACCAGTGTAATTCGACCGGAGCGGTACCACTGCCTTACTTATGTCTAGCGTGTAGCAGTTCTGGCTCACTTATACATGAGGCGTCCATCTTAGTACAGACTGACTACAGAGTCACAATCTTACAGTTATATAAAGACGTCATAATAATAAAATAAATCGATTTTCCACAGGAAAGTGCGTACGCAGGAACCAACGTACGAGATGCGATGGGCGTGTCCCGAGGACTTCATTAGTCCTCGGGAGTAGCAGCGCTTCTGTGATCGACTTCAGATAGAACCACTATTCTAAATGATGATGCGTACAGATGAGCGTGGGTGGCAGTGACCACCATCAGGTGGACTGCATGGTCGTTTGCTACTTCAGTCTAATAAAAAAAAGTAAAATATAAATATGTAAGTGGCCACTGAAGCCCAGGTACATATGTGATGCACCCCAGATAAAATCAGACTCTCATTTGAGGTTAGTCACAGATGCGTTGCTACCCCTAAGTTGATAAGCCTCGGATTAATATACCTCCCTCATAACATTCTTTAAACCAGAACACAGTACACACACACACGGTAAGGTATTACATTGTTGGTATAATGCAGTAATAGGCGTGACAGTGAGGCCTTCGGAGTCGAATTACAATTTACGATCTTTAATCAATCATTCATAATAATGAATGGTTGATTTTCAAATAAAAGATTATTTATTTGTATTTATAAAGTATTTGCAAATATTTCGACGAGTAATCCTCTTTAGCATAATAATCGTTGTGTCGTATCAGATTGAATACAAATAACATCTTCAATAGGCTAAAACCAATTATGTATCGGTAAATGTGAGGAAATCCTATTTTTTGGTATCTGAAGAATGGATGATTAGTCCTATTGTACCACGAAATCTATAGCTCGAAAGAGAAATCTATTTTTTCATTTATGTATAATAATAGGTTGGGGAAAAAGTCTTTTCGCATTATAGTATGTATGAACTTGTAATAAAATCTCTTTGATTATAGTATTTGTATCTGGCTGGTTTTGGTATCA
>MOOZ01000616.1:23513-35276 GCA_002930495.1 Cecropterus lyciades | reverse complement strand
CCTCAGATATTAATAAAAATATATCACAATTTTATCGAATATGGACCATATTGTTATAAAAAATCAAGGACATACCTGCCGTTCTGGGGGTGAGGAGACGCCGCCCTCTCTCCTTGCACCAGGAATAGAGACCCTCGGTCAGCGTCGAGAAGTATGGAGACATTCTGCAGGATTTTGTGGCAAAGTACCCGCACTTCCAACTCGTTGCAGATGTCTTTAACCTGTGACAAAAAAAGAATTTTACCAATGTCACGCACCGACAGACATTTATTTTGTGGTTTATTTGTACCTACAGAGCCTAGGTAGTATTATTTATGAATATCTTCAAGTTAGGTCTACATAGGCACTTTCCCCCTGTAGCCGGGGAGAAGAATACGGCTACCGTACCCCCTGCCTGTCGTAAGAGGAGACTAGAAGGGGGCTTCTGGGATTGCGGGCGGCTAGAGTGGGAGCTCGAACCGCCCAGCCAGCAACCCCGAGAAGGACGGCGGCATGTGTGGCTGCATGTCGTCGCAGACACCGGAAGGTGTAGGGGGACAGGTACACGTCCCCAAGTGATGAGCCCGTGAGGGGCGCCGCGCTAGGGGGCACCGGCGCGTTCCACAGGAGATCCCGGAGTCCCCTGCAAGCGCTGAGGAAGGCTATCGAGGGGGTTTTAGTGGCTAAAAATCCTACATAAACCGGAGTCTCTCCCAAGGCTTCGGTGTACCTTTTGAAGGTTTCCCCCCGTCACAAAAAAAGGTCTACATAGGCAAATTAAAAATACCAATAATAAAATCTATTACTTTTAGTTATTAATGAAGTTTAGAAACTCTGGTTAAAAGTGGTAAATTGGTTAAAATACGTATTTTTCATAGTTGACAGAACCAATAAAAGAAGGACACTTTTATCGAAAATCAACGATTCGCCTTTCATTACAACGAACATCTGGGGCTATTTATACACTCAAAAGCCGTTTCTCCTGAGGCAAATATACAACATAATAATTTTTCGGATAATATTAATTTCATAGCATTGAATATTCAAGAAGTCTAAAAATATTATGATGTATATTTATATATTTGGTTTCAGAAGTAATAATATGTATCCGTACATATTAAAACTTTTTAATGGCAAAAACTCATAATTTTTGTATATATCTGTTTTTACCCGACTGTGTCAGAAAGAGGGTCATGTTTTTCGAGTTTAATACAAACAGACATCCATGTATGTATGCTTGTTTGTATGTATGTCCATTTCTTTGGCACGTGTTACAGCCCAAAAGGCTTGACGGATTGTGACGTATGACTTATCAATAGAATCGTCTCAGTTTGGAAAGTGACATAGGCTATATAATTTTTTAAAAATAGCACCCGGAAAGAGAGGAAAACGTCGGAGGAAGGAGGACTTTTTTATTATTACGACAATATGGGTATCAAATGAAAGCTAGTAAATAGACCAATCTAGAAATATACATATTATAATACTTTTACTTGACTATTTTGACAAAAACTCACATAAGCGTTAAATATTAAATATATATCAAGAAGAACAAAAATGTCGTTTTAAGCAGTCAGGTTTTTGTTTTAATGTTAACTAACGACAAATTAACGATGTTATTAGTTCCTTATTGGTCCATGGGTGTGGTTGCCGGCTCACTTTCAAATAAGGCGACTATCTTTGTCCTCGGTAGAAGCAACGCATCTGTGATTAACTTTAGATAGAAACCCCGTTCATATATCAACTTGCTTGCGTCCATGAGCAGCAGTGACCTTACCATCAGATGGACTGCATGCTTGGTTGTTACTTGAATCGTAAAAAATAAGAATAAAATATAACAATAAAATAAACTTATACCTGCCTATCTCCGTAGGAAGCTAAAAGGTTATCCAACTCAATTATGGCTGACGTCAAGCGTCCTCTCCTGAACTTAATATTGTTTCAGGTTTAGAAACTACTTACTAACTACCTACACACATTATGGAAATAGCTAGAATTTTTACACGTTCTCAGTATACTATGATATTTTCATAACGCATCAAACTTTAACGAAGATTAAAATAATACTCGTCCAAAAAAAATATTCAAGTGAAAACTCTCAGATAGGTATATCTGTGTACAACCGTAAGCATTTTTTTAAATAAATTGCAGTAATAAATAAACATGTAGTCTATCTGACAGTAAGTGGTCATAGCTATTCGTAAAACCTGTGATCAACCTAAGATAGGAACAAAGACCTATTTAAGTATGGTCACGGATGCCACGACAAGGGCTTTAGTCTTACCGCAAGTCAGAGAACTGAACAGTAGCACTTAACGCCGAAGTTGTAAGACAAGAGATAGTGTGTCGGCGGTACTTACGCAATCGTATCATTCCATGGTTTACATCTTTAAAATGTAGTATTTTAAAAATGCTACTGCATTTCCTGCTTATAAAATATTTGAATTTGGAAAATATCTATGACATTTAGTCGATGACGTTTGACGTGATCTTTGAAAATAAAAAATACTTTTAACCGCTTGATAACTATAAAGGTTCATGTTTTAAGATTTATATATATTTCGAAGCTACACATGATACTACACGAGGAGGCAAAAGGGTATCTAACTCAATTATAGCTGACGTCAGCGTTGTCATCGATTCGCCGTTCGCTCCTAACAAAGTTTCAGGATTGGAAACTACCCACATAGCAGTTGTAAAGCTTCTACTCTGAAAACTGGCTCTATTCGATTTCTAAAACTTTACACAAAATTAATTTCGTTTTATAGCAGTAGCGCCTATTTTGTTTATCCTAATTTATCTTTACTGTTATTTGTATAATTGTAAGAGATTGTCAAAAGACGTCCTAAATTATAAATCTAAAATATTTAAAACTATGTAATTTAACTGTAACAACGCTCCCAATATAACGATTACATATATTATTAGCAGTAACTTTTGGTGTCCGAAAAATAAAAGATCGTATGTTAAAAAACAACAGTGGAAATGACAATCACGAGTTTAAATCTGTCGTTGGACCCGTCCACAAGGCAACGTGCGTGAATCTAGTGAAACGGGATAATCTATTCGTTTTTATCGTAAATTGGAACACAGACTTGCATCAGATCTGATTGAGTTACGTCCGCCCACTATCCGGAGAACCCTAAGTAAGTTTCTCAGCTCGTTGCCCAAGTAAAAACCGCTTCGATATAACTTAGATGCCCTACGTGATCAGATGTTAGTAAAATTATATTTAAAATAATTATTTAGCTTATTGAAGGAGACACATAGCGTCAGATGCCCTGACGTCATACTGTTCGCATGCAAAAAAACCCTGAGGAAAGACAGTCATAAGTATCGATTGTTAGACCTGTTTCCATTTCTAGTGCAAATGCATAATCCAAGGGTTTTATTGTGAAGTGAAACGCATGCTTGCATTATGAGGAGCTTGGAATGCATCTAATTAAGTTATGTCTCACGTCATACGTCCACCCACTATCCGAAGAACCCTCAACTAAGTTTCCCCGCTCGTTACCCATATAAAGTCCATTTAGATGGCTTACATCATTCATGTCATTACAAAATAATATTTCATAGAATTATTTGGCTTATTGGAATAGAAACATAACGTCAGTAGACAAAAACGAACGATAATAAAATACAGTTCGTTAGACTTGTCTACAATTTTAACTCAACAAAACGTGCGTGAATCTAGTAGAACGGGATAATCCAAGGGTATTGTGAAGTGGATCGCAAGCTTGCATCACGAGGATCTTAGAGCGCATCTAATTGAGTTATGTCTGACGTCATACGTCCGCCCTCTATCCGGAGAACCCTCGAGTAAGTTTCCCCGCTCGTTGCCCAACTAATACCCATTTTAATATAACTGAGATGGTTCAAGATTCGATGTTATACAAAATAATATTTTCTAGTATCATCTAGCTTACTTTTAATATTTTATAACATTTGTTTCATCATTTCGTGGATTTTTTTTAGCTGGTAGCTTTATGCCGTCCAAAAAGAGAAAAATGTCTAATAAAAAATGAAATATACATTAAAATAATTTTTAATATTATCGAATCAGTAGGTATACTACAAAATATCCTGTACACGGATATACCGTGTATAAAAATTGTTTTATATATGTATTTTAAATTATCTCTTCCCTTTATATAAATCAAAAGGAATGCTGCAAAACATTAAAAATTATTTCAAAGTTAAACATGAATATCGTAAGCAGATTTTTAACCAAATTACCCAATTAAAGAGATTAATTAGGTACTTCACACCACTGATAAAGCAACCATATCGACTCCTAATGAGATTCCGTACGAGTAAATGGTAGATTTATTCAGCACCACCTTTAAGAAAAAATATGGACAAAGAATGGCGGTTAAATTTCTTTAAGTTTATCTATCATAGTTTTTTTTGTTTATCATTTTCTTATCAACTTTTTATCATTTTATTAGTAATAAGTTTTGATTAATTCTATGAGAAACAATTAAACATGTTTACATGACGTTAATCAGAACTAAAATAAATTCGTATGCTTGTGCAGTCTCACACAATGATCTGCTTAACACAACATCAACATCTGGTATGTTGACAAAAAATATATGTTAAACGTGGAGTCTATTTCGTTCGTTTATCAATACACATTGTACACAAGAAATATGGCACTCAATTACAACTCATGCAGTGAGTTAGCCTGATTCGGGCAGCGTAATTTATTACGACGCCAGATGTTACCCGTCTGAATGCATAACCAATTTGTAAAAATGAAGTTGAAAAAGTATATTTTTCCTATATGAACAGTTTTTAAACTACTGCAGCCTTACAGTTATTTTTTACTATATTGAGGTAAGAGGGCATCACTGACCAAACAGTTAATCGCAGAATGTTTTTTGAACATCTTACGAGTATGTTGTAATTTGAATAAGTTATTCTAAGAACTTTGTGACATCGTCACTGCACGAGTTTGTTTTTGTAACTTCCAGGTTCGACGCCCAGATCTGTTGTTTGTTTTGGTTTTACTACGAAAAACCTCGTATAATGCTTATCCACTACAGGTTCGATTATAGATTAGATTGAAACACAAGCCTGGAGCTCAACACACGTGTTCTATATATGGCCATACGAATGACACAATATTTACCCGACTGCGTCAGAAGGAGGGTAATGTTTTTCGAACGTATGTATGTATGTATGTTTGTTTGTATGTATTTCAATTTATTTGGCACGCGCTACAGCTAAAACGGCCTGACGGATTGTGACGTGTGACATATCATGAGAATCCTCCCTGTTTAGGAAGTGACATAGGCTATAAAAATTAAAAAAATGGCGCCTGCAAATAGGGTAAAAAGGGAGAGCGAGGTTTTTTTTATTAACACGACAATATGGCTATCAATTGAAAGCTAGTAAATAAACCATTCTAAAATATATATATTATAATACTTTTTCTTGACCATTTTCGCGAAAACTCATGTAAAGCGTTAAATTAAATTTATTATTTTGTACAAAAAAACATCATTTTAAGCAGACGGGTTTTTTGCTTAATATCTTTAACCATGTAACTAGTTTTGAAGTGAAGTAGTAATTAAGTAAAAAAAACAGCGAAAAAATGGCAATAATTAACAAAAGAGCCATACGATTTTTGAGTGTCGTTAAACCGAGGCGGACTGTTTTCATTTCCATTACAGACGTAAAATGAAACGTGTTTACGGTAATCATATGAACGTAAGCGGTTAAGTAGGACGCAGCGTTGAACCGGGATGCCTTCTACTTGTACGTCTCGGAAAATTCAAATTCTTTTCAATTGTGTGCTCTTGAAAAAGATTGAATTCTTTTCTTACAAACTCCCTTGAAATGGTTGAGGTAACCTCGCCAATTTCAGCGTTTAATGACAACGCCTGTCTCTCTTTGATATGTATTCGTAACATACGTATACACATGAACGTGCATGACCTGACATGAAAGAGTTTTTTTACGTTTACTCTTCAAGACTCGATTTTAATATAAGGCAAAATGTATGACAAAAATATGAGTAAAATCTATTGATCGAATGACCTCGTTACGTTTTTAGTGCGCAACCTATTGTGCGCTCCTTTCCCTTTTTTATTTGTCGCATAGATGGAACTATTTACAACAATTGAATATAACTTCAAGTTTTCTCATCCGTCGCATAGTTGGCGCTGTATACAACAATTGAATTTCAAGTTTTTTCATCCGTCTACAAAAATTGAAACTTATTTAAATTTCATTTTATTGCGCCTGTTTAGACAATCGTACTTAAGGAGTAAACTCCAGTTCTGCTTCGGAGCTGACACACACTTTTTTTCATAGTTGTTTAACGAACGACAATATACTATAAAGTAAAACAAGCTTATTGGCACACCGTCTACATGATGATAAATAGTCAATGTCAGTGAAGCCCCCGAACATTGTATCAATGGTAAATAAGATTATAGTCTTAACTACAGAATCATTACTACGATTGATTGATCTGTTCAACGGTCTATCACGAACAAATCCTTCACACAAAAGCACAGCAAGATTAGGCGTGGTATTCTAGACCTTTTTATACATCATACGTAAGACGAGAAGAGCGTACCTACTGTGAACTGAGTTTTTATACTCAAGCAAAACCCTCATCCTAATCTTAACCCACTTCCTATTTCAAGATCCACCGCGATATCGGCGAACATTTGTTTAATCTGCGATAGCAATTTATCCACGTCCCAGTTGATACGCGAAATGATTAATTATCGACGATCTGGGTCGAACGTGACCGCCCCAATAATCCCGGTACCCTTAAGCAAATAGAACCTCTAATATCATACTTAACTAAATAAACGTGGGGCAAAATTGTTTGGAGCGTGTCGTGAGGCGTCGAGATATTTTCGACCTACGATTTCGTTAAAGTAATTAAGGAAGGGGAACTGAAATGACGACACTGTATTGTCGGACGAAAATTGACCTTAATTTTAAAATGATAGAGATAAAATGTAATGAAAATAATTTCACTCTCGCATCTCAGTGTCCATTGTTTTCGTAACGTAGAGTCTGGATTAACTCGTTATTTCCGAAGCTTGTTTTATCCTACAAGAACTTTTAATCTTGTAAACGTGCTTCGAGATAAATCTAATCAATATACTAGTCCAAAAAGATAAGATTATTATACATAGATTTGAAAACTAATTGTACCTTATAGCAAAGACTTTTTAAAATTCCTATGATATCATATCCTATTCATATCAGTTTCAACAACTATTTAGTCCACATGACAGAATATTTTAGTTTTTGATGTGAATCATCTATAGGCGCACGTAAACCTGATTGTTTGCGTGGCGATCACCTCACCATATTTATTTTAACGCCAATTGTTATACATTTCAGAACCGCCATTTACGAACTTAGTTTTGTTCGATACTTAACAGTCGAACAAAACTAAGTTCGTAAATGGCGGTATTTTCATTATGCTATGTATAGTTTATATCTAGCAATCTTGTCTTTTATGCGTGACGGCTATTTTATTTTATAACATTGTGCCTGTCGGTTTTGAATAGCATTTCCTTTCTTCCCGTACTTCTAATGAGTCGCTAAGGAAAAAAATCCAGGAGATGGGCATCACAGTAATCCTGTACAACATAAATACCTATTGCGGTCACCAAAACGCATGCTAGGCGCGTTAACTATTGGAAAAAACGCCCATTAAAGAGGCCTGTGTCCAACAGAGGACTTCAAAAAGTTAATGGATGGAATTAGAACAAATATAAGAGCGCATACTCTTTTAAGACACGAAAGTTTACTGTCTTATTACTTTCTACACCCGTGTCCTAGGCAATTGTAAACAAGGTGTACAAAACAACCGAAAAATAGAAGGGTATCCTATGCCCGTTATTCCTATAACCGTGTACTAGGCAATGGGAACCAGGCTTAGAGAATACCGAAACTCAGATCGTAATTGGTCCAATAAACAAGGCCCAAAATTATTTGTTTTAGTACTTTAACGCCACCAAGATGTTTTAAGACTATCTACTTTAAGTTGTAAAGCAATTAGTGTGAGCGATCGTGAGTGACATCCGTACGGCACAAACTGTCCTTAATTCGAAAATTATAAAGACTGAAGATATTTCTGAAGTCCGCTGGAAATTCCACTTGAAATATTGAGAGCTAGTCCCTTTTTAATATTTTTACGAGTAGCTCTACACTTCCTCGAGATATTTCTGCCCAGCTGTGGAGTTTAAAAAGAGATACGTTTAGGTTTATGAGCGTTTAATGTAATGCCTCCTAAACGTCTAATTTCAACATTTTTTTATTCAATCATGTTTATTCAATCATGCACATCATAATCATAATAAATAATAATCATAATAAATTAACAACTAGAATACTCCTATTCTTCCTTCTCTTTTATCTTTCTTTTTTTTTCTTCAAAAGTCTTACCGACATGGCCAAAATACTTGCACCTTTGACTCACTTTTTCAAATTCAAGAAACTTTCAACCGATTACCTTTAATTTATTCTGTATTTAAAAGACGCTTTAAATATAGAATAGTCGAATGTATAGTGTAGGTGTAGGCGTAGAAATAGGGTTCTTCCTATACGGAACCTTTAAGCGGAGCCGGTTGCATGCACACACGTAGGCGTTTGCTAGTATTTATAGATGTGAATCTGATCCTAAAATTGGAATTTATTCGAAAACCAATCGTCATGACGTCAATCATGCACTGATTCAGTAAACTACGAATAACTTATTTGGACGGTTAAAATAAACTGGGTTAGTACCGAATCAAATACAGATTTTATAGTTGAATGTTTGTAGAAATGTTAATTTTTTACTGGTTTTATCAGTTCCGTTTCTACATATCCACATGTAATTTCCTTATCATAACATTAATAACATGTAAAATTACACAATAATGTTATAAAACACATATATAAGTAGTCATATTTTTTTAAATATTAACGTAGCAAACGAGCATGACATCCACCTGACGTTAAGTGGCTACTACTAGTACTCATGGCAATCTGGATGAACCCTAGATAAAATGAGGTTGGCTACAGTTGCTACTCCTGAGGACTAAGTTGGAACGCCTCGGATAAGTATGTTTCTCTTACACACCCTTCAGACTAAAACACAGCAGCGCTTAACACTTCTGTTATTACAGAGAAATAGGTGTGGTGGTGGTGCTTCCGGAGTCCACACACATAGGGTCTACCACCTGCATAATGTTATAATAATGCATTACACATCGTCTAGTTATATATTCTCAATAAACACAACAAGATATGTTGCAACAGGCAACCGACACGATCATTTAATCTAATATGTTATGTGCCGAAGACTTACAAGTTTACCTGCTTCTGTTACAACAATAGTGACAAATATTGCTGAGTTCTGGTTCTATGAATGTGACTAAAACACAGACGAGACTTTCCAATTTATCTTTATAGACGGTCCCTATAAAGATCAATTGGAAAGTCTCGACTTGGCCGACTTAATAATTATTAAGACTAAATAAATGTATTATAATTCATATTCACTTACTACTTTATTGAAAAAGGAACTTATGTCCAAAAATAATTTATACGAAAACAAGAAATAAGTGGTTAAGTAAATGAACTTTAAATTCAGTCACGGCAAAAGGTACATTTGATGTAATACAATAAAGTCAAAACCTTTGTAGAAAAGTATTTTCATCCTCATGAAGAAAAATATTTCACCAAAACAAAAAATATGTATGCGTAAAACTGTACGTTGAAGACTGTTGAAGATTTTTTTATATGCTTGCTTTTATACGTTCGCGACTCAAAGTTAGAGAACAATGGGTGCAGTAGCAGTCATTTGATCTGGTTCTTTAGATAAATACAGAAACTTGAACATTTAACATACTTTCACACAAACATCAGCATGTGAGAATCAAGAACTACATACAAAATAATCAAGATATTTGTTTCGGTTAAGCATCTGAAATCTAACTGGAATCTGTGATCTAACTAATATTTAGCATTTTTTTTTATTAGAATATACACATGTCTATTGTTCATTTAAAACTCACATACTAATAATCGCAAAGACCGAAAATAACTTCTAACAACTTTCAACAGTCAACCGCTGTCAACTCATCGTTGATGGCAAAAACCTGATAAGATTTCAGCAAATCATCCCCTACTTTTGATCTGTTCCTTGTTAAGATTCTCGTAGCGTGTATCAGAGGGGGCTCCAAAAACGAATGACATAGTAAAGGTCCGCCGATGGGGATTAACGACGGGGCCGGAATAACGGAACGAACGTGTGATGTGACCCTTAATACGACCTTCACCCGGATGAATTTAATTAATACACGCGTATGTGTTTAATTAAAAGTTGCTTATGCCAACTTTAACATGCGGTTGAAACATTTGTTATTTTATTTTTATTTCAGTAAATTTATCTTTTTTATCTTAGAACTACCTGAAATAGCCGTGCTTCGCTATGAGACATAATAGTCATACAATAACCTTTAAATAATGCAATATATCGAAATCAAATGAAGCCTGTAAGTTGATCAAGCAAATAATCTAAACCATGCAAAGATTCATGTAAATAAGACAAGTGATTCTGCGTGATTGAGAAACAAACAGACATACAGACACACTATTTAATTTTTATATTTTAATATAGATAGATAAAAAAATTCATTGTTAGGATGAGAGAACTGCTGCCGACATTTTCTCACTTTGTAACACTTTTATTTAGGCCATTTTCGATTGTCTATTTATGTATATTAATAGGTCAGTAAAATGTAAGCAATACGTACATTGAACCAACATAAAAAGATGCAAAATGTAAACGTTATATTGTTTACACGCGCACCAGTTTGGACTTCCTCGAACTGCCGGGAGGTCAATGCCGATAAAATAAAGCCACCTAGCAACAACCAACTAAGCTACTCGTACACCAAGAGCGGAACAAATATTTGTACACAAAATCTACACAAACTAAATACAATTTAAGTCTACATGCTATCGAATAATAACTAAGATAATTGTGAAACTAAATATTATTACTTAAACATATACATCTATCTAATATAACAATCTAAGTAAATCAACAAAAAGAAACAAAATTCTAAAAAGCTTTTACCTAACACAAGAAACACAAGTCCTCCAATAATGAAACTATATAAATTAAGTATGAATACGTGCCGTAGGTGGACACAAAAAATTGCAGCATCTTAATTGCGACGAAACCAACTACACTTTATAAATTAAAATCTGTCGTGTCTTTTGCGTTGCATAGCACAGCATGCCAAAGAAATGAATATACATATTCGTACACACATAAAAACTAGGTTCATGTTTGTCACTAAAAAGCATTTGTATGTAAAAAAAAATACTTCTAGATAAGTGAGAAAGATAAATTTTGTGACTCAGCGTTCGACAATTTTCAAATACAGCTAAGAGTCTATAGTCGAAAGGGCAATAGTGACTCGTACAGTCTGCACCGCACGGGTTATCTCTATGTTTCGACTTCCTGCTGTTTGTACAGCGGCATGAGATAAAAGGTATTGTGTAAAAATTTTACACATTTGTTTAGTTTGCCAACAACGCCGGTGAATTTCAGAGTTTAGCGTTTTGAAGTCAGTTTGCACTGTCGTTTTTCGATCCAGCTACTGAAAACCATGTGTTCTAAAGGGATATTTTTCGTGTTCAATTTTTGATAGCTGAAATTATCGCTGCTTGGATTGAATAATGACACAACTCAAAAACGTAAACTTTACAAGAGAGCCAAGAAAAAAATACGCAATGATTTTGTTTTTA
>MOOZ01000614.1:364169-381534 GCA_002930495.1 Cecropterus lyciades | reverse complement strand
GTCGAGTTTACAATGTTACTTGATATAATGGTAATTTTACATACATATATGAAGACAATGCAAAAAAAGATCTACGTTTTCAATATTCGAACATTTAAGGCAACACACGAGTACATAATACAGTGACCGTATCATAAAACGTGGCTGTCAAAACTAAAAGAAAATAGTAACAAATTGGACGTGGAAATGGACGTCGGAAAGCAAATAACTCAATTTGCATAACTTCACATTACTCGCTCCGGTACAGTCATTTGCATTGACGGGTTAACTGACACATTAGCTTTTGTGTTGATTTTTCATTTCATTTATTAACTGTTGTGTTGTGTTTTATTAAGTATATTTTCCGTATTTTATTGGCATTTCTTATTTATTTAATGCATTCATTCATGTTTCATTCATTTCATTCTAAGCAAAAAAATATTACTTGAAGTAACTTAATAAAGAAAAACATGTAATAAGCTATACAAAAGTATTATAAAGCTTTTAAAAAGTAGAACACCCTGGATACCTCACGAGTAAGGTTTTGAAGGTTCTTCCCTCGAAAAGAAAGAAAAAGTTTTCAACTGGAATGAGGTTTTTAACGATACAGGTTTTAAATAAAGTTCATAAGAATAAAAATGTGTTTGCAAAAAACATTTAGGGATAAATACTTTAGCGTTCTATTCGTTTGTCTGTGAAACATTATGTTTTTCATTTAACTCTGGAACGGAACAGCATATCTCTGGAGCTTTCGCAAGCTTTTTATCGAGGATTAAAATGTAATTAAGGTTTTATCCAGATTTTCTGTAAATTTATATAATATAACTGTATGTTAGCAGTATACAATAATATTCAAAATGGTAGAACGATTATGTGTTCACCCGTGTAGCAACTCCTGTCATACCTATATGTATATCTAACGTAAAACAGTTTTGTGTGGGATCCTCGGCTCAGAAAAACATATTAATTTAAACATTTAAAGATTTTTATTGAACATAGGAACAAAATTTCCAGACATAAATGGTTCGCAAACGACGGCAATAGTTTAGAAAACTGTGTCGCAGCCATTTACGCACACCCACCTCAGCACACAGAGAAAGTATATACATGTTTTTACAAAGTAACGTGACTGCCTTACTTTGTAAAAACATGCCAAAGCATACAAATATGATAAATTGATAGAATCGTGACATCATTTAGCAAGGGTTTTATTTTATAAGTAAGTCGGTTAGTACATGTATGTTTGATTTTATAGTACATGTCTGTATGATTTTATGTGTGAGAATAACGTATTTGTAGGTGGTGTGTGTGTTTGAGTGTGTGGTTGGGTGTGTATGTGTAAGTATGTGTGTATAATTTCAGGGTTGTGAATGTGTCATGTTAAGAAAGTGAATGTGTGCGTGTTTTTAAAATTTTCATCTAATTAATATTTTCATCTTTCACTTCCAGTGTTGTTGTTTAAGATACAATTTTAGGCTTTAGCATCAATTATTCGTTTATTACTTATGCTAAAACTGCAATGTCCCAGTTGCACGCAATTTACACGGACGTTACTCTTGTTTTAATAGCAACGACTTCACAGGTCCCTGAAGCTTGCGCAGTATAATCAAAGCTTTTCGCTGAAATTTCAAATGGTACATTGTTACCTATTTTAGTCCCGGTGGCGGTGCAGCAAAGACGTCCTTGTTTTTCATTCAGATGGGAGCGAGTAGTTACAATTGAAATTTTTCGGAATTTTATCTCTACACTTTTGCTGTTATTTGTATATTTTCTTTTATACTTTATGATTTATCGCAACTGTTAGTATCTCACTCAGGATAATCGGGATACGTCGTCAGTACGTAAAAATCGGGACGTCTCACGCAAATCAGAATACCTGGTAATACTATTCATCACAGATCGCAGATTGCGCCGTTTACTCCGCTAATTAACTGACTCGTCACTGCGATTTAGTAATAGTAATAGAGTTATAAGTGATCGGATAGGTTTTATCTGTGCCCCTTTTTTCCTCTAGGAGGAAACCTTCAAGAGGTACCCGATGGCGTGGGAGCGATGTCAGGGTTATGTAACGATATCCTCGGCGCTACGAAAAGGACTTCGGAATCTCCAAAGGAGCGCAACCGGAGTCCTCTGAACGCGTTCCTCATCGGGATCCACCCAGGTGAGCGGCTGGGCCCACCGCATCGTCTAGTCTTTCGACGATATGCCACCACACATACCGCCGTCCTTCCCGGGGTCGACTGGCTGGACGTTTCGAGCTCTCATTCTTGCGGCGTGCAACCCTGCAAGTCACCATTTAGTAGCCTCTTACGACAGGCAGGGGATGCCGTCACCCTATTCTGATCCCGCAACTACAAGGACGTTATCTGAGCCCCTAGTACAAGTTTATTACATTTCTTCAAAACTTTAATTATTTACATTTTTGCTCATACATTGTAAAGTACATCGCAAGTTAACGTTTTCTTTTTCGACCTTTCAATGTAAATTACATTGACATAATTATGAGCGAAAACGAAAATATTGTTTGTAGGAACTGTATTGTTCGTAAGAAAGTCGTAATAAGGTCACTGTTTACAATAAATGAAAACTTTGTTAGTGTTAAAGGTAGGGTAAAGTTTATTAGCAGGAGCCCGGAATATTTAACGAAGACATGTAGATTATAAAACTCTTTAAGCGTAAAATTGAAAACGTAAAATTGTAGTGTACACAAAAATTTACGCCATTATGTGAGACAAAAAATAAACTTTTAAGAACTTGAAAAAATGCACATTTTATTACAACATTTCTTTGACATCCACTGCTAAACGTAGAGCTTTCTTATAAGGCGCCACACCATCCATCCTGCGCCTTCTGATTCTTATGGTTATCTGCTGTTTTCTTTAGGTTTTGCATTAGAACCTAGGCTTCTTTTGCTTACAATTGGCGCCCACTTATAGGCATAAGTCTTCGAGCTACGGGTGATAATTTGATGTATTTAGTTTTATGAGGAGACGGACTCGTCACTAAGCATCCCATAAATAAGCCATAAATTACCGTTAACTCTTTAACCGGTTATGTCGCATTCATGGAACAAATATTATCGGGCCCATTTCGCCTGAGTCGAATATATACGACCAAATACCACATGTCGTTTAAGTTGCTTTTTTATTTAAATACGCTGTATTGTATTGAAAAGGTTTTTATTTATTTAGGTAATTAGTTAATTAAGCAATCATAAACAGTTTAAAACACTTTAGAGTTTAAATTAGACATCCTAAAAATAATATCCAAAATGTGCAACGCCCATGTCGCCAATATGCGACATGAGGAATGGGTTTTAATTGTGCACAAATTTTGTAGGGTAAGTAGTATTTACCTAGATGTTAGTTAATTACTCACGTAAACATCATTATTACGATATCGATGAATGAAATATCGACCTTGAAAAAATTAAGTGTTGGTCATCCCTCTTTGGTGTAGGGATTTATTTTTCGATTCACTATACCGGACGCTGGCGCACGACAAGTGACATAAAGTCGGGTGGTTAAAAGGTTAACAACAATAGAAAAATATTATCTACAAACCAAATACTCGTCAAATAATTGACATTAAACTCTTAATTATGTCTTATTGTGTCTTAACTGTCTTAATTTCGTTAAATATTTGATTTCATTTATCTAAATTTCTCTTATATTTGTCAGCGTAATTAAATTAAATTAGACTAGATTAACCCAAGACTCCGCGCTCTTTGATTACGTTGAGTGTTGTTATAAGTATCCCATTTGTTAATCCAGGTCATAACCTATTTGTGGGCCAAATTTCAGCCTATTCCGACCAGTAGTTTTTGCCTAAAAGAGTAACATGCACACATACATCCTCACGAACTTTCGCATTTTTAATATTAAGTAAGATTGTTCGGGGGATGTAACAAAATGTATCATGTGGCCTATCTTTTTCTTGTATTACAGTATCCCCGAATGAATTCCTTTAAAAACCCTTTTGAACTAGAAATGGTCTCGGACATACTCTGCCACTCTACTCCAGTGCGGCGTGATCCATACATGTAATTTGAAATTAAAGTATGTATTTTTGCCCTGGGAGATCTCGCGCCAGGTTAAGTGATCATGCCTGGGGAGCGGCCGTGCTCCGCAAGTTTCTGTTCGGAACTTGTATATATGAAGAATATTGAAAAAACTCCGATAGCGTGATCCAGAATACGGTTGATGAGTAGCGGGAGGTCGTCACAGTATATATTCCAATTTAACAAAATGTTTTAATAAATATACTTACACAGAATCATATTCTAAACATTCTAATAAACCTTCTCGTACTCTACAGCCAGAAAAATCCTTTAAGAGAAAATCCTAAAAAATTCAATTGCACTGTTAAATCTCATAACAAGTTAGATAATTATTGTTAGTTAGGTTATATATTTAGAAATGTCGAAAGTAAAACATTACCGTAATAATTTAAACTGCGTTTACCTGTTGTACGTTACCTTGAGCGCTTCTCCCATGCACGAAGATTACAAAAACCAACATTAACACTGTTTTTAATTTCATTTTTTTAAATATTTCCCTACTTATTTTTTTTACCCTGTGATTTAAAATGAATGAAATAAACTGGCATTAAATAGAAAATAAAGTAATAAAGACTAATTATTCAGCATGCAACTTAATTATATTATAAATATATTTAAATAAACACAATTAGTTCTGTTTATTAAATTATTTTATTATGATCCAAAATGCACTATTAGTTCTACATTGTCTCTGTCTACGTTGTTCTGTAAATTGCGTATAAACCAGGAGTCGGAAATCTTTTTGGCAACGGGCCATATAATAACTATAGAGTTATTTTTAACCGACTTCAAAAAAAAATCAAGTCGGTTTATATACTTTATGTGTATATACATTTATTACTCCGCCAACTGTAAACCGATTTCAAAAATGTTCTTTTACTCGGTAAGGCAGGCATAAATGTTAACCTCGATGTTTGAATATTTTCATTTTAACGACTCAAAGAAAGAACAAATAATTAAAAATAAATTAATAAATTAAAAACAATCATTATAATGTTACAACTATTTTATGTACAAAATGAAATTTTGTTAACAATTTTTCTTACAATAACACTAGCTGAAGTACCCGTGACAAATAATTTAGGTTGTAGTCTGAAACCAAAGGGTACAGTGACATAATTAAAATAGTCGCCATCTTTAAATTGCAAAAAATGTCGAAATCAAATGTAGCTTATAGATTGACCAGTTAAATAAACTATACCCATGTAAAATTTCATGTAAATCGGACCAGTGGTTCTTGCGTGATCGAGTAACATACAGACACATGGACACACACCATCTCATTTTTATATGTTATTATAGATATAGATTTTGGGCATAGGATTTTATTACTTTAGAAAAAAAAAATGTAAATTTAATGATTTCAATATTTATTACATATTTGATAAACTTATTTAAGAAACGTTATAAATTTGTCACAGAAAAAAATGCACCTATTGCCTCTTGATTTGAAACATTTATTATTTTAAATTATCTCGGCGAGTCACTGCGTTGCTTTGCACTTTAACGAATGATATACCAAAAATTTTTCTCATAAATAACACAATCTATTGGTAAAACTGCATGAAATTCCGTTGTTGTTGAGTTGTTTTTGACTTTATCTCGAACCGTAGGCAGACGCAGCGAACGACTTTATAATATGTAGGAGAGTTTCGTTTACTACGTTCAATATGAGCGTGATGTCGTCAAATCGTATTGTTTGTAAAATTATTTTGTAAATTAAACGAATGACTACCATCAGTTGTTTATTTAATATAATTCAAGATTTTATTACGGACGTCTTGTGCATCGAAATGTGAACTAAGGACGTAGTGTCGCACTTCAAACAGTTCTCAATTTTTTGCACACAGATTGTATCTGTCACAGTGTTTCACACTGTGTGTGTTCATAGTTCTTAATTTCTTTTTTTATTAATCCATAATATATTTAAACAATTTAATTGCTCCAGTAATAGTAATAATTCATACTTAAGTATTTCATATCGTAGCAGGCGACAAAAAAGTTCAAATCAATACTTTTATCACCTGTAAAGTACTAACTAATAATAATAATTGTTTATTGCCTCTAAGAGTACACAGTTACATACAGTTTAAAACAAAAACACATTACAAAAAATGGAGACAAAAGGTGACGGCTCAGCCTTGTCTGTAACGAGATACAGATCTCGTACAGAGCTGTTTTTCAGCCGCTCCCTCCTCCGTGACAACACCTGTGCGGGAGTCCAAAGTTACAGGCTCCCCATTTACCTGACTTATATATACTTAACAATACTTATATAGGTAATAAACTAAAGTATTCACTTCACGTATCCCTATCATTTTTAACCGACTTCCAAAAAAGGAGGAAGTTCTCAATTCGACTGTATTTTTTTATATTTGAACCTTCGCTACTTTCAACGGGGTGAACCGATATTGACATTTTTTTTTATTTGAAAGCTAATGCTTCCCGTGGGGTTTCAACTCCTCAATCCTGATGATGCAGGGGTACTTAAAAACTAAACCAGAGTAGCTGGCCATTTGGTGCTTACTGATATATAATAAAATTACCAAGCAAAGATGTGACATGAAAGTTTTGACCATCAACTCATCAATCCTGATGATGCAAGGGTACTGCAGGCCTAAACTGTAAATGTTGGCCATTTAGTGCTTACGGATATATAATAAGCTTGGTAAGCAGAGATTTGAGACGTCAAGCAGAGTGATGATGCAAGGTACTCTGAACCTAGACTATAGAAGTGAAGTGATGCGGTAAGATTACTATGCAGAGATATAAGATGAAAATTTTGACCTTCAACTGAAACGTGATGATGCAGTACTGCAAGGGTAATTAATGGCTTGAGATTGGGTTGAGCTGTAGTGATTTATATTGGGTGGATTAGGTTGGGTTGGAACAAAATAGAAAACATAAAACTAAGCGAGCAGGGCGCGTCCAGTTCATATAAATACAGATCTAACCTTTATTCCCCCCTATATAATTTATAAAAGTTTTGTTAATCATGGCTTAGGACTAAAAGTTATGCTGGAAGTTGAATTTGGGTTTGTATTTATGTTTCAATTTATGCTTTCGTGTAAATATATTTATATTTACAAAGCAAAATTATATGAAGACAAATATAAGTGTATCACCGTTAAAAAGCGTGAAACAAAATGTTTAACAAAAAATAGAAACTGACTTCTATACCACAAAAAAAACGAAAAAATATTTTAAATATATATTGGTTTCTTACATACACAGTACATAGTTCTAAGATCGGCGCTCATATACTTGTAGGACATTCGTCAGGAGATTCGTCATTGTAATCTACCAAAATATGTTGAGCGCCGACTTCGGGACTATGTTAAAATATTTTTAGATTTTTTGTCGAGTCGGTTTCTATTTTTTGTTATTTTTTTTATTAAATAAACATAGCAAAGTATCATGAAGGCCACATCATGTTTTTTATCAGATTGAAGTAACAAACAGGCATGCGGTCCTGATGATAAGTGGTTACTGCCACTCATGGATATCTGGAAGCAAGTTCACATAGAACAGAGGTTCTATCTGAATTTGATCACAAATACACTCGCGAGGATACAGATAAGAGGCGCTTATCTTTAATATATAAGTGAATCAGTGAGCGGGTATTGCTCATATCGGTGATATGAGCAATACCCGCTCCAACCACCCCTAAATATAATTGAAGGCGCACCAGAATCGAAACAAAAGGTATTTAAACTTTAATTAAAGAGTTTATTGATTCTTGTTACCACGATTTCGAACTTCGTCTATTTTTGAATGAGACATTTTCTCGCACACCCATCGTATGTTAAAAACTTGTTTTCAGTTTCATAGCAATCGGTACCAACTTCTTTGCAAGCATTTTCGTCGGCATCGTAGTAAAATCTATAAAATAGTAAGTCATTTTTATAAATATTCGCTAAATGTTAAAGTTACACTCGTAGAGCGCTGCATCCCTTTTTATGTCTACTGCTGGGTTTCGGTCTTCATTGACTGACTTGTATATACCATACAGGTAAGTAGTAGCAGGTAAAGGGCCGAGCAGTTCACTTAAATAAATCGTAATTAAAGAGAAAAATTTAGCCGCATACAATGTCGTTTGAATCATTTCAGTCGATGGAGGCAGCGCACCGAATTTATAAAAGATACAAAAAAAGTCATATATAAATACAGCTGGATACAAAGCATCGCAAAGAATTCGGTGAATATAAATTTAAAATTAAATAAATATATATTTTATACTACATGTATAAAATACATGCAGCCGAACCGCATCTTTTTTCGTCATGGAGACCATCAGCACCCATATAAATCATATAAGATATCCATTATAATTAATAAGATTCGCGTGACAAAGGCCATAAAAACCTATATCGGTCCAATACCAGACATGCAGAGTAGTCTGGACTCGATTCTCGGCCAGAAAGGTACCTACATGATGAATTTATAGTTGTATTCGGAATCTGGCTGGTGTATTCATCTTTGTGTGTCCAGGGCACCCATGTCATTGAAAAATCATATTGTAGATGAGTGTAGAAAGCGTTATTATATAGAATATACCATAAAATAACAACCACATCTAGTTTAGAGAACGATGTACGCATCCATAATAGGCATGCACACCAATTCTTGTCTAGAGTAAGTTACTTGTAAATGTTTGTGTGTGTTGCTGTTGATGTGTCAAAATAAAATAAATAAATAGAATAATAATAATTACTTGTGTTATAAACATACTTACGGTGGGTAATAGCCTACACATTCAATTTTTCTTCCCGAAGAAGGATGAATGAAACAGTAATCAGGGCGGGCATTTCCTATATCTTCAAAAATCAAACGCTGTGTTAAACCATAATATGGAATAAAATGCATTCCTAAAAAACTTATACTTAATTCAATTATTCATTATTTTAACATAATAATTTAAAAAAGCCCACACAAATCAGCTTAATAATAAAATATGTAATTGTCACACACATTAGTAATATTTTGTTCGTTGACGCTTATGGTACGATAAATAACAATAAAAGGAGAAAAACTACTGACAATGGTAATGATTAACAAGTAACATTGTCAAATTATTAAGACAAAAACCCAACTGCCTAAAAACAATTGATTGCCTTCAGTTCCATTTGATTGTTTTTAAGCCAGAAGGTTTCTGTTTTTTTATGATAATTTATTAAATTTAACGCTTTTTATGAATTTTCCTTAAAATAGTAAAATAAAAGTTGTATAATGTGTAGCGCGTGCAAAAGAAACGGATGTATATATACACAGATACATACGCTCGAAAAACATTACCATCCTTCTGACGAAGTCGAATAAAGAATTGAACCAGCCTCTGAAATTTTTGTATCATTTATTATGTGTAATTTATTAATATATGTCGAACTACTATAATATTCAATACCGCAGCAATCACTGTTATTTAAAATATATATAAATATTGAGTGAATTTGAATCGAATTTAAGTTAATTTATGTATATTTTCTTTTATCATACAAATCAAAACCTATATACAAATTAATGAAAAATTAAAAGGTAATAACATAGGTAGGTATCGTACATATCGATAGTCACAAAACTATTATCATATAAACGCAAACAATTTAAATTTTTAAAACAACAAAAATAAAATGTTTCGAGATTGTAAGTTAAATTTCTTTTTTTGAAACCTTTTGTTTTGCCGTCCCATCCCTAATCAACCCCCACACCGGGTGGACAGAATCCACGCTACGCCACTGGTTCCAGAACTATTTGCCTACTTTTATTACCTACCTTTAGCTCCAATCACAAAGCTTACCAAAATAATCGTATACCCTTTTTTTAATATTACTTATATGTTGATTATAATTATTATCGTATGTAGCTTCTTGTTTCACGTTTAAAATAGAATGAAATAAAAAGACATTAAATAGGAGTTAAAATTGAAAAAATAATTATATCGCATGTAACTTAATTTTTATTAAACTTAATTTAAAATTTAAATTAACACAATTTGTTCTGTAATAAAATTTGTAATGTTTATTTTTAATAGATTTTAGGCTTTACATTAAATATTTTATACTTCTAATTAAAACAAAGAAACGAAATCCTTATAAAATAAGTGTGTCCATCTATCCGTCAGTACCAATTTTACTCCGAATCTTGGGAACTGATTAATTTGAAATTTTTGATAGATATGACCTTTGCACGGATTTGTGAGTTAATAATGCATTTGCTATTTGAATGTATGAAGAAAAAAATCTACCACAACGTTGTTTGTTTTAAGGATAATTTATTTATATTATTCGTTCAACTTAACTAGGCTAGGCATTTGATAGTCCTTATTCCTAACTAAACATGAATTAGTAGTAATACTATTAATAACATCACATACGTAGACTGTCTGAATACTATGTGTGAGGATTATCCATATTGTTCCATTGTGTATGTTATTGTAACTAGGATAATGTTGGTAATCTAACATGGGTAATTGGGTACTTCGACCCCTGCATCATCAGCTGAAGAGCTGAAGGTCCAATTTGACGTCTCATGTCTCTGCTTAGCTATCTTATTATATATCCGCAAGCACCAAATGACCAACATTTATGGTTTAGGCCTATACTACACCTGCATCATCAGGATTGAGGAGTTAAAGGCCAATTTTTTTATCGTAGTCTCTGCTTATCGATCTCATTATATGTATATCCGTAAGCACCAAATGGCTAGCTCTTATCATTTAGGCTTGCAGTACTCTGCATCATCAGGTTTGAGGAGTTGAAGGTCAAAATTTTCATCTTATATCACTGCATAGTAATCTTACTGCATAAACGTAAGCACCTAATGGCCTACTTCTGTGGTCTAGGTTCGAAATACCCCTGCATCATCAGGGTTGAGGAATTGAATGTCAAATATTTCATAGTATGTCTCTGCTCAGTAATCTTATTATATTTTCGTAAGTACCATATGGCTAACTTCTTTGGTTTTGGCTAGCAGTACCGCTACATCATCAGGATCGAGGAGTAGACGGTAACATTTTGCATTATATCATTTCATCTTAGATACCTAATGTTTATTTTTAGTTTCATGAGAATCAGATCGGTAGAAGCTGAGTTATTCATCCATTTGTCGCGCACATATTTAATGCAAATTTAAGACTTATACGTTTTTCTTGTGGATGCCCTTGTCAAAACTAAACCAAATTAAAATGGGACCCAACGGGAAGCACCACCTTTCAAATAAAAAAGAAATGTCAAAATCGGTTAATCCTAACTACAATTTTCGATGTATCAAACATAAAAAAATACATTATAATTGAGAACTTCCTCCTTTTTGTAAGTCGGTTATTAAAAAAAAGTGATAGTCTAATTGCATATAATTTAATTATAGATACATTTGAATAAACATTGCCTTTATTCTATAATTAAATTATTTTTTTAAAGAACAACACACGCAATTTGTTCTACAGTAAAATTAATTTATGATTATGGTAAATTGTGCGAAATCAGGGGTTGGAAATTAAACCCGGAATACTTATTTAATGAGACTTACTCCAATATGCCCAGCCACCCATACCGGCTTCACTCGGATAGTAGAGCATATTATGTCTATTGTCTACACGTCTTGTCTGTCGTATCAGTTTGTTGCGTCGAATATGGCTGCTTTAATTTGATAGTGGCACATACAACGTTCCCATGTAATGTATCTATCTGTAATGTGAGTAAAACTTATACCTTACTGCGCAAATATAACCACGTACCATGAAGAAATGACGTTACCTAATTAATCGAAATTCACCGCCATTTTTTTGTACACTGACACAACCAGTATTTTTAAGTACTGGTAAAACGATGCTCTGGTTGTCTCTTAAATATAGACATATAAAGAGATAAATCATAGTAGTTTGTATTTTTTCTTATATATTTATTTCGAATTTCGAATTTGTCAGTTAAGTAGTTATACTTATGACGTAAAATAAATGCTTGTCATTGTTAAAAAAATAAACCAGACCTTTAGACCTACATATGTCTGAGGAATATAATTTTTTCATGAGTTCTATACATTTATTTAATTCAGAAAGTTACGTTGCTTAGTTACTAATAAATTATAACGAAACTTTATTAGATTTACGTTCTCTTTAGCAATTTTGAAAAGGTATCATAATGAAATTAAAAGATTTGAGTAATTTAATATTTTTATTTAATTTAACGGTTCCCAAAAAAAGTTTTCGGATGTGTCTCTATCAAATTAGTGGATTAGATTTGAATAAGATTTAAATATAATATCCACACTATGAAGTATTGTAAACATCAAAACAAACTTCATTATACCTTTATACACGACATTGATAACTTCTGCCTAATAAAATTAAAACGAACGCATTTTTTTTTAAATTACACGTGAAAGGGAACCTTACAATTTTCTGTCTGAAAAGCATTAATTAGTTAAAATAATTCCAGCAACTCATAAAGTTTCACCTTGTGTTTTGTTAATAGTCATTTCAAACGCTGATTTTATTGTTACAATATAATATTTGAATTTTCAGTTCAAATTTCAACAATTGGCATGGGAATTCTTCGTATAAAAACAGTTTCACCAGTAACGGTGAAGCTGCCTAATCGTTGACCTTCGTAAGAAGGAGCAACGGTTAGCCAACTTCTGCCGGGGTCCTGTCCTTCTGGCGCTTGTTTAATAGGGATTTTGGGTGCCCCAAGAGAACGTTCTATTAGATATTACCTTGGCTTAGGTCAGTTACGTTATTGTGGGTTACTGGGGACACATGAATGATCACGCTGGGATACCTTAAGACGGTTGTACTGTAACAGGATCGTCGTCTCCGGAATCTAAGTTAGTTATCTAAGTTATCGGAGTTATCTAAGTTTATAAGGATTGAAAAAAGATAGCTTTCCGCATTGTACCAAACATTTTTTTATAAGATATAATGGGTATCTAAAGCTATCCTAAAAAATAGATATACGGCATTCTTCATGAATTACTCTATCTATAGGAGAATTGTTTTATAATACAAGACAAGACAAATAGTTGCCTTATTCACTAAATGTTGTATACGAGCACGATGACTTAACAGCGTTTGTAAAAAATGAGACTTATCAGTTGTATATTTAATGAAATCCGAAAAATTACTAAAAACGAAGACAATTTATACATTTAAAGAATTTTAAATCCTTTGTTAAGTAGATTAAAGTAAAGTAATTTTGTAAATAAAGTGAACTACAACCGAAGTGTCGCACTTCAAGCAGGTCTCAACTATTCGCACAACGATTGTACGTAGTCGTATGTGTCACAGGAAAATTATATAATTCGTTCATTTACAAACGGCGTCGACATATTGTACAAACAAAAAGACGTTGTATGCTAATTGCATATAATAAATACTTAGTAAAATTATAAACATGTCATATCTGTTGAGTTGGTACTTGATTAATTAATTGATTTTTTGATAACCTATAACAGAGAAAATGTTTTAGTTTTATTGTAAGATGGCACATTATATACCAACATATCATATATACTTAAATAAGGAAACACGCCTACAATAGATCTTAATTTCTTATTTTATTGATCCAATTAGATTGAAACAATTTAATTACTCCAGTTATTAAAAGAAGTTATTCATACTTAAATATTTCATATCGTAGCAGGCGAAGCAAAAAAGTTCAAAACAATAATATTTTAATTGCAAATAGTATTGATTTGTGATAAATATTTTAATTGCAGAGTACTCACTTCCCGTATCTCTGACATTTTATTAAATAAATGTTGCAAATTATCATACAGTCTATGTTATGTTTTTTCTTATCAGATTGAAATAACAACGAGCATGGACATCTGTAAGCAAAGTCACATAGAACAGGGGTTCTAGCTTAATTTAATTACAGATGCGTTATTATTTCCGAGGACTAAGATGTTCACCTCACATAAGTATAAGTGAATCGTCGAGCGGTTCCTCATATTCCTCATATCGCTGATACAACCACCCACCTTTAATACGATTCAGGGGCACCAGATCGATTCTGGACAAAAGAGACAAAACAAACAAAACCTTTTAATTTTTTTAATAAAACAGTTTATTGATATTTGTTATCACAGTTTGTCTATTCTTCGATAAGACATTTCCTCGCACACCCATCGTATGTTAAAAATTTGTTTTCAGTTTCATAGCACTCCGTAGGTCCAAATTTTTTGCAAGCATTTTCTTCGATGTCGTAGTAAAATCTATAAAATAGTTAGGCAATTTTATAAATATTCGCTAAATGGTAAAAAATGTACTGTCCACGATTAAGCAACTTCCCTCAGAGTGCTGCAACCCTTTTTATGTCCACTGCTGGGTATTGGTCTCCACCGACTAACGTGTATTAATCATTGAAGTAAGTGGCCGAGTCGTTTATTTAATTTGAGGGCAAAAAAGACATATTTAAAGAAATGAAGGAATGAAAGAAAAATATGTGAATAATGTGGATTAATTTATTTTATATTCACGTTATAGTATAACATTTGAAATATCTTTGGAGAGAAATAAATTAAAAATATCTTGATATTTTTAATTTATGTTTCTCCAAATCTCCGTGACAGCTAATCTTCGGAGGCGGCTCGAAAAGTTGTTGCGTTGTAATCTTCAAAACTCATTCTAGATCATATGAATGAAAAAAAAAATCGACATGCACTCAAAACGTGTGAAATTTCTCGGGCTAACCAGGGAGAATTTTTTTTTTTCTTGATTTTATTTTTTCACTTTTGTCAACATTCAGAAGTGAAAACGCAATTTTCGCTTTAAAATTCGGTGAATTTGTAATTATAAAATAAAAGAAAAAGGTGATTAAAAAAATCTCCTTCGTTACCTGTTGATTCATTATAGAAATAGGGTATAAAATTTCATTGGATAAGTATATTTTGAATTAATTTGTTTACTAAGTTCAAAAACGACATTTCCGACAAAATCTATTTTTAAACCGTTTTTTATATCATCCAAAATCAAGCATCAATAAAAAGGTATATTTTTTATCAATGCCAGCTCCATACAGTGAACCACTGACAACTTTTTACTCTTGCCTAAGTTCGATTTTACCCTCTATTTGTGCGAGCAATTTGTTTGTCCGCTCTTGTAGTAGTTAAAAAATCGAGCAACTAAGACCCTACCCGCCCTTTAAATAAATGGCATCGCACCGAATTCCGTGAACATACGTAAATACAGCTGGACAAAAGGCAAAAGGAATTCGGTGAACATTATTAAGGAAATATTTTCTTAAATATATGTTATATATACATACAGAAGAACAGCACCTCCACCTTTTTCAAACTCGGTTGAAAAACTCCCTTTAGCTAGAGGAAATCATAAGCATGCTACTCCAACTTATCATGCTACTCCAACGTTATGATATATGCATTTAAAGATTCGCATGACGAAGCGGTCGCCATATAAGCCTATATCGGTCACTAATACCGGTCTGACATGAATGATGAATATAGAATTGTGTTCTGGGTCTGAGTGGGTGGTGTATTTTTGTGTGTGTACATGGCACCCACGTCGAAGAAAATTCCTTATGTGGAGCCATGAGTGAAGAAAGTGTTATTATATAATACAGAATAATGTTTAATTTTGTAATAGTATACTTACTGTGGGTAATAGCCTATACATTTAATTTTTTGTCCCTCAGAAGGATGGATAAGACAGAAAGGAGGGCGTTCATTAGTTATACCTAAAAAAATAAATTGCTCTGTTTAACCACATAATATGGTATAAATGTTTTTATTCCTAAAAAATGCACTCCTACAAAATTTTTACTGAAGTCAAGTAAATACGATAATACCAAAAACCCCTTACAAATCAGCGTCATAATCAAATATGTAATTGTTACGCGCATTTGTAATATTTATTTGGCATAATGGTACGATAAAGGGACAAAAACCTCCTTTCTCCAGTTGGTAGAACCAGTGTAGTTCGACCGGGGAGATACAGTTCCTGCGTTTCGGTGAAAGGGTGTGGCTGCCGACTCACTTATATATGAGGCGACCATCTTTGTTCTCGGGAGTAGCAACACATCTGTGATCGAATGCAGATAGAACCCCTGTTCTGTATGAAGTTGCTTACAGATGTCCATGGGCAACAGTAGGCACTTACCATCAGGTGCACTGCATGCTCGTTTGCTACTTCAGTCTGATAAAAAAGAAAGAAAATGTGGTGATTATAAACATAAATAAGTAACATTGTCATGTTATTAACACAAATACCCAGCTGCCTAAAAATGATCGATTGCCTACAAACATAGGGCCGTTGGGCAAGGATGTTCGGGCCTCAAGGGGTACCCTCTTTACCCGTGCAATTCTCTAGGAGATCGAATACCTCCCGGATCCTTAACATTTATACATACATACATACAATGTTATAAAAACATTGTAATATAATGTACAAATGTAAAAGATATTTACCATCCCCGCTGTTTAGTGGGTGGTTCGGACTTCTGCGTCGTTTCCCAACGAGCCGACGGTCGTCCTCCTGGTGGTCAGAGGTTAAACCAGACCTGGGAGCTCCCGCGGAAGCGGCTGCCCCTCAGGTGTGAATGTGGTCCGCCCTCAGCCCGTTCATACATTGAACGTGCGAGTCGGACCACAAACTCCTCGACCGTCTCGATCTTAAGGTCGCCCCCTACCACGTCGTTCCTGGCGTAGCGACCGGCCTCTACGATTGCTCGCAAGGCCAGGTTCTGCTGCGCCTGGAGACGCTGGCGGTTCGACCTGGATACCAACGCGTACCAAGCTGGGGCCGCGTAGGTAAGTCGTGAACGAATGTAGGTCTTGTGAACCCCCAGTTTCTTCCTTAGCGGTAACCTGGATGTTAGCACCGGTCGAACCATCGCTCGGGCCGTTCTGGCCTGGCGGAGGGCTTCCTCCACCTGCGAGATCATGTGCAACGATCGATGTTACATCCTAGGTATTTAACTAAGGGCTGCCAAGCTACGTCCGTCCCACGGATCCACAGCGGCGCCGGCATGATACGCTTGCGGCTGAAAAGTATTGCGACTGTCTTACCAACATTGACAGCCATGCACCACTTATCGAGCCACATAGGTAGCAGGTCGAGCAGACGCTGCATTCTCCCAACAACTATGTCGGCTCGCCGGGAAGTATCTGGGGTTGATTACACATATACATGGGCGGTTGTGGCCACTTACCATCGGGTGAACCGCATGCTCTTTGCTATTTCCATATGATACAAAGAAAAAAATAGATCATAAGTTAAATTTACTTTTTAGAAACCCTTTTTATCTTGCCATCTTATCCCTGGTCAACCTTCACAACAGGTAGACAGAACCCACGCTACGCCACCGGTTC
>MOOZ01000614.1:352863-363132 GCA_002930495.1 Cecropterus lyciades | reverse complement strand
GGATCCGCAGCGGCGCCGGCATGATACGCTTGCGGCTGAAAAGTATTGCGACTGTCTTACCGACATTGACAGCCATGCGCCACTTATCGAGCCACATAGGTAGCGGGTCGAGCAGACGCTGCATTCTTCCAACAGCTATGTCGGCTCGCCGGGAAGTATCTGGGGTTGATTACACATGTACATGTAGTGGTGGTGGCCACTTACCATCGGGTGAACCGCATGCTCTTTGCTATTTCCATATGATATAAAGAAAAAATTTGATCATAAGTTAAATTTACTTTTTAGAAACCCGTTTTATCTTGCCGTCTTATCCCTGGTCAACCTTCACAACAGGTGGACAGAACCCACGCTACGCCACTGATTCCAGAACTGCTTACTTTTATTACCAACCTGTAGCTCCAAGCACAAAGCTTCCCAAAAGCATGATAAACACATGTTTAAATAACATTTTTATATGTTGATTATAATTATTTATTATCGTTGTTAGCTTCCTGGTTTACTTTTTAAATATAATACAATAAAACCGACATTAAATACCAGAAAAATGTGTTAAAATTTAATTACATCGCAAATAATTTAATTATACGTTTCAATGAACATAATTTGTTTTGCATAAAAAAATCGATTTTTAATGGAAAGTTGATTTTTAAATAATGTTATGCCTTACTTAATACATTAAATATACTTTACATCAGAACAGAAAACTAAATCCTTAAAAAATAACTGTCCCTTTGTCCCAATTTTGCTCCAAATCTCGGGAACTGATTATTTGAAATCTGTTACAGATATTACCTTAACACGGAATTTTGACATCATAAATTATTATTTGAATATAGGGATTACTTTTAAAGGCCAAATTTATTAAAATATACGTCACACGTTATGGTTAAAAACTATAATGTAATATAATTAAAAATGAACAACTATAGTGACATATGTACCTATAATGAAATAAGATAATCACTATTACAGCCTTTAATCATTTCGTAAAATATTAAACTATTTTTGGAGTGTACTTTTAAGAATCGATTTTCATATAAGGCGTCCGGTATGAGAAAAATATGAGGAGTAAAATCTAGTGATCGAATGACCTCATACGTTTTTGGTGCGCAACCTATTGTGCGCACCTTTGCCTTTTTCATCTGTCACATAGATGGCGCTGTTTACAACAATTGAAACTTATCTAAATTTAATTTTAGGAGTAAACTCCAGTCGTGCGTCGGAGCTGACACACTTTTTTCCAAATCTTAAAGTTTAAAATAAATATCAACTTTTCTTCACTTTTAGGTTACAACCCCAAAAATGCGACTATGATGACAAAACAAAAATTGTTGTCCTAAAATAACTTATCTATTGATATGTATTACTCGATAATTAATCATTTTTAAATAGTAATACATTGTAGTTCGCCAAGTAAATCACATACATATTACTCTCTACAGTGTCTACCATATGAGAGGAATATCCATATTGTTCAAGCATACATTTGTTTGTTAAACAATACATTTGTTTGAATTTTAAAAAGATGATTTTGTATTTGCATTGAACCGTATTATGCATATATATATTATTGCACGGATTATACTTTTATGGCGATATATTTTTATTAACAGTATGATATATTTTTTTGTATGGCAGTTTAAAATTAATGAAACGAAATCTCCATTAAATAAAACATTGACAAAGTCTAATTATGTTGCGTATAAATTCATTATAGTTACATTAAAATAAACGTAATTATTTCTATAATTAAATTTATTTATTATGGACCAAAACGCGCAATTTGTTCTGCAATAAAATTATTTATTATTTATTATGGCAACTTGTGCGAAATCAGGGGTCGGAAACCTTTTTGGCAACATGGGCTACTTAATAGCTTTTTTTTTCGAGGGAGAAACCTTCAAAAGGTACCTGACTAAAACCCCCCTCTCGGTGGCCGTTCTCGGCGCTGCGAAGAGGACACCGGGATCTCCAAAGGAACGCAACCGGAGTCTTCTGAGCGTGTTGCCCCATCGGGCTCCACCCAGGTAAGCGGCTGGGCCCGCCGCACCATCTGGTCTTTACGGCGGTATGCGACCACACATATCACACAGGCCACATCGTTCGTAGGGCAGACAACCGATGGGGTAGAAGAGTCGTCGAATGAAGACCACGTCTGGGCAAATGAAGTACAGTACAGTAATCTGCAACACCTACGTTGCTACGTTGTAAATCGAACCTGAAACAAATATAAACTGAAACTTACTGAAATCTAGATGACCATGTTAGGTTGCCTTCCTCTTGGATTTTAAATAAATATATATACTAGCGACGTGTCCCATCGCACGCGTAGCAGAGCATATTATGCCTACATGTTTTGTCTGTCGCATGAGTTTGTTGCGTCGAATGTAGCTGCTTTAATTCAACGTAATTTAACCTTATCTGAAATGTGTCACATTTTGCGTAAATTTGACCGCGTAGTATCATGAAATATCTTTGTCAGAGTGATCGAACGTCACCGTTATTTTGTATGTACACTGACACAAACAGTTGCTTTGAGTACCCTCAAGGCGATGCATACTATAGAGTATCCACAATATTGAAGTATTTTAAACGTATAAACAAACTAACTTATTTCTTTACACACTACATTGATAACTTCTGCCTGGTTACGTGTAAAAACGAATATATTTTTATTTAGAAGTACGTGACAGAGCAAAGTACAATTGTCCGTGTGAAAACCATTCAATGGTTAAGTAAGTCAATTCCAGCAACTCTTAAAAGTTTTAACTTGTACTTTGTTAATAATTAATTGGAAATTGTAGCCTTTGAACTGGAATTCTTGGAATAAAAACAGATTCCACCAGTACCGGTTCCGACTTCCCTACAAAGGGACGGTTGCAGACCCAGCTATTACCGGCGGCCTGACCTTCCGCCTCTTGTTAAATAGAGATTTCGGCTGACCCAAGGGCACCTTCTGTGAGGCATGGACCTTGTCTTTGGTCAGTTACGTTAATGTGGGGCACTGGACACACACGACCATACGGGAATACCTGAAGACAATTGTGTTATAATGGGGTTCTCATTTCCGCCTATCTGCTATTTTTGAGTATGTGTAGGGAAGTGTTGAGCGATATCTGTATTTATTTTCCTACAAATTTTTGCAGGAAAATATTGCATTCCTCCAAAATATATGTTGAAGTCAATTAAATATCACAATAAAAATAACTTGTTACATTTAATTCTTTTACCTCACGTCAGATTTTTTTTAAATAACTTATTATGTTTAATTTATTTATATATTTGTAGTTGTTCCGCCTTATTTCTCAGCGGTAGTTACGCTTCTATGGTTGATCTCATGTGCGCTTTTAATCCTATAAGAACTTAATTATTTATAGATATCTATGGGCAGCAGTGAAATTGAAATGCAGGTAGATTCGGCATATTCATTTACTAATCTATACAATAATTGTAGTAAAGATTTTTCCTAAAAACGCTCTCCAGTTTGAACTAAAAAGTATATGTCTAAGGTCATCTATTTCCAAAATATCCTCTTACTTTTACTAATATGTATATTTTGGAATCGTGCAAATACGAAAACAATAATGAAAACCAAAGAAAAAGGAGCAAGTTTTGCTGCATTTTTATTTAAATATTCCAAGAATAAACATAAAACTTGCAGCTGTTTTCTATAAAAACTACATTGCTTCAATTTGCTCCAATAGGCCGCATTTTGATAACCTGTAACACAATAAATGTTTTAAGTTTACGACTTATTAGGTTATTGGCGATTTCGTCATACCAATTTGAAACATATACGATGATACTTACAAATACGTGTATTTTTTTTTTTATATAAACATAGCGTGATCTTATATGGCTCTTAGCCTTCGTCAATAAATGAACTATTCAACACAATAATAATTTCTGAGGTCGAACCAGTAGTTCCTGAGATTAGCGCGTTCAACCAATCAATCTCTTTATCTTTATTATATTAGTACATGAATATAGATTAAAGTAGCAAACGGGCTTGTAGTCCACCTGATGGTAAGTGGTTGCTACCGCCCATGGACATCTTTAAGCAATTTCATACAAAACAGGGGTTCTATCGGAAGTCGATCACAGATGCGTTGCTACTCCCGAGTACTGAGACGGTCGCCTAATATATAAGTGAGCCGGCAACCTCACCCTTCCACCGAAACACAAGAATAGCTTCGAATAATAAAAATTAGAATAATAAAAATTGAATTTTGGGTTTGTGTTATTGTTCTTGCAAAGTTATATGAAAGGTACCATAATTTTTGACAAGCCTAATACATATGTCTGTTCATCATACCCATTAAACCTGAACGATGGATGATAAAGCAGAAAAGGTATGATCCGTTGCCACTTTAATCCAACCACATAATGTTCTATTAGATTTTAAATTTTTTATTTAAATAATTTATTGGTTTTGATTACCACGGTTTGGATATGGTCAAACTTTAATTACTGGCTACACATAATTGCGCACATTCGTCAAATATCAAAAAGCTGTTCTCAGAGTCAAAGCAACCGTTGAAATTGAATTTTTTGCAAGTATTTGTGACGATATCGTAGTAATATCTGTAAAATAATAAGAAAAACAATTTTAAAAATTTTGGTTAAAGGCTAAAAAATCTATTACCAACTAGCTGTGCCATGCGGTTTCACCCCTACTTCATGGAAAAAACAAATAAACATAGCGTGATCTTATATGGCTCTTAGCCTTCCTCAATAAATGAACTATTCAACACAATAATAATTTCTGAGGTCGAACCAGTAGTTCCTGAGATAAGCGCGTTCAACCAATCAAACTCTTTATCTTTATTATATTAGTACAGAAATATAGATTTTAACAAGTACTCGTAAACAGGGCTGGTCCATAGGCGAAGGGAGCGGTCGCTCCAGGCGTCAAGTCCCAGAGGGTGCGTCAGTGGTCAAAAAAATCGACAAATGACATAATCTTAAAGTTTAGTCGAGTACTTCCCACTTCCATGCTTGCTCGTACGCACAACTTGGACTATAGAGACAAGCAAGGGGCCCCAATAATTGAATCTCGCACCATCCTAAAACTTGCCTCAGCCCAGCACTAATCCTAGAGTGCTGCAACCAAAGTCATATCAACCCCTTTATATGCCCCACTTCTGTGAACTGATATCTGCCCGCTAACTAATTGTAAGAAACTAAATAAGTAAGAGAATACATTCGTCGTAAGGCAATAAATGTACAGCAAGTAAAGAAAGTCACGAGCATATTCTGCCATACTAATCCAGTGAAGTGTTATTATTACTACCCATAGCCATATCTATAATTTTAAAATGAACATCTTACAAGTACTTACTTTGAAACAAGGTACTTTTAACAAACATACTTACTGTGGCTGGTAACCTGAACAAGGTATTGACTTTCCTTGTGTAGGATGGTTGTAACAATAAGGAGGGCGAACATTTGCTAACCCTAAAATAAAAAAATATTGATCTGTTAAACCTTATATAGTACCGTAATAACACTAGTACTATGTTTTTTATTTTTCTACACACATTTTAATACTATTTTGATATCAGTTCAACATGACAGATGAAGTCTTTTAGAAGTCAACGCGCATTTTTTTACGGTTATTATTAAAAATATACAAATTCGAAAATAAATTATCTTCTGCAATTATGTGTTATTATTTATTGATCAACTTCGATTAATTAGTATATTTTTTTATTTATACAGTATTTATGAACGACGCAATGATTTTTATCAATATTAATGTTCGTAAAAGTAGAATTGATGAAATCATGCATATATCAGATATATAGTACACACTTCCTTTATGAAACCTATATACATACAATAATGAGTAAATAATAAATAAAAGCATAACGTACATACTTAATAGGGGTAGCAACTTCACAAGTTAGAGTTTCATTTCAGGAAAACCTTTTTGTCTAGTCGACCAAATCCCTCGGCAACAAAGTCAACTCGTGCCTTCGGTGCCAAATTTCACAAATGTCAAAAACTAAAGTTTTCCAATTTTTTTTAACATTCATAGTGTATATAGGAACCGAGATTTTATTTTGTCGACTTATTTCTTGCGCGCTTGGAAATTCTAACTATGCCCCAGTCTGTTAGAACCTTCTCTACGCCTACTAAAACATTCTTATTACCATTAGTTGCAATTAACCCCAAGGTCAAGGCTTAACAAATCCATCATGACCTCCCCTTTAAATATATATTTTCTTATAACTTTAAATTCCTTGTGCCACGAATTGAAATGAAAGCGTCATTAAATAGTAATAAAAAGTGTTAAAATATAAATATTTCGCAAATAATTCATTTACTCCATATAATAAACACAATTTGTTCTACAATAAAATGAATCTATTGTAGAACTAATTGTAAATCATTTTTGATAAAACTGTGTAATTGAATCAATAATTTTCAAACTTATTAGGGTTCCGTATAGTAAAATGAAAAAACCAAAAACATGCCTATAATTATTCCGTTTCTTCGATCGGAGTGCAGTTAGATATAAGTGGAAATACACATGAGTAACATTTAAGCAAAAGAAAATGGACGATAATTGATCATTCTATCTCATATCCCATATTAGGTATGCGCAGTACATGTATTTACAAATTAATTTTGATAACTAGTAATATTGTTAAAAACACTAAAATATTCTTCATTTCTTATTCATAATGATATATTTAATTGAACGCTTTATATGAGATTTCGTCAATATAATCAATTAAAAGTATTAGAATATAAATCTTTAAATGGTCTATTTACTAGCTAACAAATGTATCATTTTTTTAATATATGGCCTATGTCACTCTTCAAACTGAGACGATTCTAATGATATGTCATATATCACAATCCGTCAAGCCAAATCCGTCAAACAGTTGTCTTATTCGGTAAAATATATTACGGCGCGAGAGACGCAGGAAAAAGCCGTTCCTTGCAGACGGGTTATATATATATAGTAGCTAGCCGAAAAGTAAACATTTTAAACCGTAAGCCGTGATTATTTAATCAACACTTTTATAATAATAATCAGTGTAAAAACTGGAATCATAAAACGAAAATCGATTTTAACTTTAAGTGCGTAACGTCGTTTTATTTAATTAAAATATACATAGGTACATTAATTATTTTTAAGCTGATTTTTTTTCTTTATGTGCAATAATTTAACATAAATGCACGTTTAAATATATCAAACATATGGGCTCTTTCAGGCTTTTTACAGCTGTTATAATGTTCGAAAGTAGCTGTGCACCGCTATTTCACTCACGTTTAAAAGAATGTAATAAAAATATGTAATAACTTTTGATAGATTAGAAGAAGGTTATAAATATACCTAACGTAGTGGCACCAATAATCGACACTTTAGAAGATCGTATGTTTTTTTTTCAAATTAAGAGCATTTTATCGTGTTTCAAATAAAATTAACATTGAATACGTCATAATACGTTCTACAGATTTGAATAGGCTATATTATTATTATGTAGACTAGTATTAAATCCAAAAAAAAATATTAAATTCTCCAATTATCGACATAAAAACTTCAATAATCAACACCCAGTTATCGTCACCCAGTTATCGACTATTAGCAACAATGAGTAACTGTCAGACTGTGGCGTAGCTACCGTAGGGCTAGACGGGGCAGGGGCAAACTCCTCTCGGATACTCGTGCACGAAAGCATAATCCAGCTTGTGTCTGAAACCAAGCACTCTCTGATGCAGGTCTCAATGTGCGGGAACAATGAGGTCGACTTAACCTTGTTGGGTTCTATCCCACGAAGACACAAGTCTGCGCACTTACCACTAAAATACCTTATTTGTCATGGCGCCACGATTCCAAAGGACTTCGCTCACCATTGACAAAAGCGTGGGGATCCTGGAAGTTAACATCTCGTGTGACTTGCAGTTTCTGGGTCATTTGGACGTTAAGGCCAAGTTGGCATCTAAGAAGTTGGGCGTCTTAAACAGAGCCAAGCGGTACTTCACTGCGGGGCATCTCCTTCTGCTTTATAAGACTCAAGTGAGACCTCACATGGAGCACTACTCGCATCTCTGGGCAGAGGTGCCCCAATACAATCTTAACCCACTTAACTCCGTGAATAAACGCACGACCAGAATCGTCAACAATTCCAGGGAGCACCAATCGCTTAGACCCCTTGAGTCCTCGGATGAACATATGGAGGATATGTCCACGTATTTTACCTCTGCGTTCTACCGGCTTTACAATGGTGAATTTTCTGAGGAATTTTTGGATCTGATGCCAACCTCGCCTTTTCTCCATCGCGCCACTCGGCGAAGGATGAAGTTCCATCCACACCAACTGATCTCGTGGTCAGTTTCTTTGGTTCGATTTGCAAGCTCGTTTTTGCCGCGTACGTGGAAGATGTGGAATGAACTTCCTCCAAAGGTCTCCCGGAACGTTATGACATGGGGCTCTACGAAAAGAGCTCACCTTCACAGCCGGCGATGCATTGGCGACTCCTCAGGTGTTGCGACGGTGACAACTTTCCATCAGGTAGCCCGACTGTCTTAAGTATTAAAAAAGTGGTGTACTTATGCATAATATGACGATTACAACTTTTTGAATTATTAATTCTCAGAAACGGTGACTCTTAGGATTAAGATAGGATTTCTCTCATATTCAGAGTATCAGTTTTGTATATACATGTTTATACATTGTTTTTATAAAATCTCTAGACTACACAAACTACACTTTAAAAATTTGCAACATGGTTTTTCGCCATTCTTTGCTGCTTCAACCTGGTCGGGAGTGTAATTTTTTCTCGGTGCCATCTGTCAGAACCAATTATTGATACATTTTAAATCCATTAATCGACATCGTGTCGATTACTGGTAACTTTATTTGTATCAACCTATTTTAAATATATGGAAGTACTGCGAAGAAAAAAAGACGAAATAAACGAAACATTTAAAAAACAACAATTATCGACACCAGCAATTTCAATTAAAAATAGCCTCTAAACTTTTGTTATAACAAAAAATGATTCTGTAGTACGCCGTATAGTGGAGTAATACGCCGTATAAAATATCAAACGCAAATAAGTTTCAATACACCAAGATAATAAACAAACATTATACTTACTTTCCTAAAGATTCCGCTTAGAAATGCCGTTATTTTAGGAGGACCACTAGTCAGATTAGTTCTGACGCGGCCAATTTGAAACAAAAATGGTGGATTTCTTCCCAGTTCACTGCATAGCAGTAGGAAGCATACTCTATATGGCACAGTATAGAAATATTATATTATATTATTATAATATTATTTTTGTGAATTACAGAAAAAAATGTCGATTATTGGTTCTTGTCGGTCATTGGTGCCACTACGTTACTTTCATATTTTATTCGTATCATACAGAATTTTCGTTAATATTTAGGTATGTAGCTACATCTTGTGAAAGCAAGTGCAGAGATAGTCGTAAATTGAAACTATTGTAAAATACTTCATTGAAATAATCAATAAGGAGCGAGGGTGACGGGAAGGAGTACTTAATCAAGAAAGCCTCAGAGCGAACAATTGCAGGACAGCCCACAACGTTGATTATAATTTATTGTAATCAAGCTTCGCCAAGGGGCTACGCCTGATATTCCTTTGCATGATTTGTTCAACCATTTCTGCTTAAAACGACAATATCTGGTTTGAACAGTGATACGAGAGATACACTTCCATGAAGCTTTAAACTTTAACATGAATAAAAGGTCAAAACCTTCCATAAAATAATATAAAATATGATAACTAAAATAGAATAACTATAAAATATGCTACAGCAATTAAAAAAATCGATTATATTTTTTAACGTGGTAATAACTTAGCTCTACCAGTACCTTTAGTATTTTTACCTCCAAACGCAAGGCTGACCAAAACTAACGTGAGCAAAGTTTTGAATAGCATTTTAATACTTTTATTTTATTATTTACTGCGTTAAGTACTCTGAACTACTATCTGTAATAAATGAAACGAAACTGACATTAAATAGGTATATACCTAAAATGTGTAAATTGATTTATTTCGAAACTAATTCAATTCTCGTTTCAATAAACAAATTTGTTCTACAATGTTATTCATTTAGGTACTTATTTAAAGTTAAATTTAATTAATATATCAATATTATTTTTGATCTTATATATGTAACTTGAGAATTATTTATTAAATGAAAGTACTGTTCCCGTGGTATACATTTGTTTTTATTTTTCACAGATTTTGACATATTAGTCAGAGAATGACAGATGCTACTTTTT
>MOOZ01000614.1:335262-352607 GCA_002930495.1 Cecropterus lyciades | reverse complement strand
TCCATCTCCAAACTGAGACGATTCAAATGATATCTCATATGTCACAATCCGTCAAATTAGGGCTTACGCAAAACAAACATACGCTCGATAAACATTACCCTCCTTCTGACGTAGTCGGCTAAAAATGCATGGGAAAAAAATACAAGTACGTATAACGTAAGTACCAAAGGAGCGTCGTTGCTCATTTTTGATGACATGAGTCCGATAGCGAATTATCTGAGCCTTATAACATCATTAAAATTATGGAAGTTATAAAATTACACTCATATCTGTGTCATGTTATATTATTTTTAACTAGCTGCGCCCCGCGGATTCACCCGCGTAAGCTTCGACGATGATATATAGCCTATAGCCTCCTCGATAAATGGGCTATCTAACACCGAAAGATTTTTTCAAATCGGACACATAGTTCCTGAAATTAGCGCGTTCAAAGAAACAAACAAACAAACTCTTCAGCTTTATAATATTAGTATAGATTGTAATAGCAAGTGATACTGTGTGTCAAGTGTCACTTGTCACGTGACGACCCGCGTGGTGGAGCGGTCAGCATACCGGTCTGAGACGCAGTGGGTCCCGGGTTCGATACCCGGCCAGACAGATATCTGAACGACAAGTTTAAATTCTGTTCTGGGTCTGGGTGTTTTTGTATTCGTCTTTGTGTGTCCATGGCACCCACGACACAGCAGAAAATCCTAATATGGGGCTATGAGTGTAAAAAGCGTTTAAAGCGTTTATGTCACTTGTATCCACAATCTCGCTTTTTCATCGTGAGTATTCTTGCGTTCAGACACAAATCACGAACATATAGTTATGATACGGACAACAAATTAAAATTATCAATAATACACCTATTTACTTTTCAAATTTGTATTCAGCTAATGCAATGTTAACTAACACCTGTTGTGGCGTACTGGTTAGACATCCGCTTAGTAGCTTAATGCCACTAAACGTTATTAGGTGGAACTAGCGAATGCAATCCAGTACTTCGAAGACGATCTTGCAAATCCGCAAGATTGAGACCATCAGTCCCACGGATCCGAAAGATTTGCAGGATTGTACAATACTTTAGAATTATTAGCCCACAAAAACATTATCTTAGTGTAATAAAAGAAACAATAGAATCTATTGTGAATTTAAGTTTAAAAATGTAAATAAAAGAGTGAATAAATATAAATGCGATTCAGAAACTTGCTTCTGAAATTGTTTACGGAGTATGCATAAGGTGTTTAAAGTTTCATTTTTTACATTTGATCGTATTGTGCCGCACATGAAGCCAGGAGCTGAAAATGCGCGTTCAGATTTGACGTTCCTTCCGATCTTAAAAAGTGCTGTCATACAAATTTATGACTGGCGTATTCCTTATAAATCACTTAAGCACTTATTTTAAAGTTACCAATTCCAACTTTACCTATAATCAGTCATTAGGTAATTAATATTAATTAAAATTTGCTTTTAAAATACAATACAATAGCATGTCACAAACTACGCACCTTACGGACTCACGACTGCAATAGTGCAAACAAAGTATAAAAACTCACGACAGATATTTTAGGGAATCCCCGTACAAAGAGAAATGTGCATTCACTCGTCACTCGACTTATTTCTCTACTGAATACTTGCTCACTTCGATATGAGGATCCCCTATTATCGTAAATTAGTGGATAAAATAAAATCTTGCAAATCTTGTGGATTCTACACGTGTAATCCACATTTGCGGGATTGCGAATCCGCGGGATTGCGGATCCGCGGGATTGCATTCCCTAGGAGAGCCTCACTGTAGTCTAGATGTTCATCGTTCAAATCCTAATAACGTACCTGACTTCATCACTTCGATTATTTATAATCAAAATTTTATGTACGAATTCAAGTGTAGTGAATGAACTATACAAATTAAAAATAAAACAAATAATAAGTATAATAAATATAACATATATTAATAATATAATATATATAGGTACATTTTATAAGCAGTAGGAGTTATTTTTTATTGAAAACTCACATATTATTTTATTTAAGCTGCTTATAAATATGGAACACTTGGGACTTAATAAGGGACTCCTTCCTTCGGATAGTCATACGGATCTTGGTTGGCACGGCAAACGAGCCGACACGCCTCATATGACTCAAATCTATTCGCATTTCCGCCGCATCCACCGTAAATGAATAATTTACAAGATCTAGTTAAAGGATCGTAGTAATATCTACAAAATATAAAATCAATTTAATAAATATTTAAGAAATCATAACGGGTCGATAATTTTTAAGACATTTCAATCGGATCACACTAAATCTCTTGGTTATATTTTTCATTACGTCAAATGAATGTATATATATTTTTGTATTGCGTGAAGGCGTCTCGGTCTTATGACCATTTTGCCAATGACAAGTCGTGTTTCAAATGAATATATATATATAATCACAGGTCTATGTATAAAAAAAACTTTTTTTTTTTTTATTATGAGGGTTCTGTACGACATGACAAAATGAAAGTCGTATAAGGACACTCATGTCTCAGTCTGCCCGTTGGTTACAGTTAATTTACTCCGCATTTACTTGTTCGAGTAGGTACCATAAACAGTAATTACTTACGCTTTTCTCTACCATTTTAAGTGCATTGCAAGGTATAGCTAAAAACGTAAACAATGATTGTTTTGAGGAAACGTAATGAATTCGTACAAAGGGCACTGTTTCAGGATAACGAGAAATTTTGGTAAATGTTACAGTTTTAGCGTAGTTTCATTCTACACCTCCTTCGTTTTAACTCCTCGGACAAGTATGCCGCTCAGTATAAAGCGTGTAACGACGCTGTTTTGTCACAGAAATAAATGGTGCCTCAAGACTCCAACTTCAAAAGTTCTGCTCTAAATGATTACGTAATAATTATATTGCATTACATACATGAGTACTTACCGTGGAAAATAAGCTAAACAATTACCACTTATGGGATTCTCATAGCAAAATGAAGGCCGGCCAAAAAATAAATCTAAAATAAAAAATCTATTTGTCAATTAATATATTTAAAATTATTATGTATATAAGAAATATAATTTTTTTTATCTGATTTCTGTGTAAAACCTTTTTAACAAATTTTGAAAAGGAATAAGAATAAGATACCTTTCCTAAAATGCATCCATTACTAGTTTGATGTGTCCTTTAAGCCAGTTTCAAATTCTTGGCATTATTTTGTTTCTGTTTTCCTTATATATAGAACTAATGAACGAACATGAAGTTGAACTTAAAAATTCTAAGTACGATAAAAGGAATATTTATTTTATAATACTGAAGTATCAAACGAGCATGCAGTTCACGTGATGGTAAGTGGCCACTGCCGCTTATGCATACCTGTAACCAACTTCATACAAAGTAGGGTTTCTGTCTGAAATCAATCACAGATGCGTTGCTAATCCCGAAGACAAACATGATCGCCTCATATGAAAATTAGCCAACAACGCATCATGCTAGAAATATGCATAGGTGCCCGATCGACTACGGATGCTATTACATGTTAGTATCTAACTCCTATATGATGCCGGCTACTGATACTGTACACCCTAAGATAGAATTGGGACGCCAGGTGTAAGGGTCTCTCACTCAGGACAACCTTTCATTAATACCATCGAGAAGTTGTTTAGAACAGCGGTCGGCAACCATTCTGGTAACACGGATCACATGGTAGCTAAGGTTCAGTCGGACCGCATTCGGAAGTGATCTCTGAAATTCGACGCCGAAAACAAAATAGTCCAAAAGATTTTATGGCAAAAAAGAACAGTTCTACGAAGGATCACAGTCTGCAAGAAGATGTTCTAAGTAAACGCGCGGACCTTAACGAGCGGATCGCGAGCTGCTACTTGTTGGCCTCTGGTTTAGAATATAATGTAGGTAAAGCTGATTCGACTTTGTCGATCACAATTGCAAGGCATTTTTTTGTTTTCGAGGGAGAAACCTTCTAAAGATACCCGACGCAATGGAAGGGACGCCGGGCTATAGAGGTCTGTTATTCACTAAAATACCACCCGTCTTCTGCGCTGCGAATAAGCCTGTTGGATTTCCAAAGGAACGCACCCGGAGTCCTCTGAGTACCTAACCTCGATGGGCTCCACCTAGGTGAGCTAAAGGTCCACCACAACCAGTCTGATGTTTACGACGGCGACCACGCATACCACCGTCCTTCCCGAGGCCGCTGGCTGGACGGGTCGAGCTCCACCCTTGCCACCCGGAACACCGAAACTCCCTTTTACTCGCCTTTCACGACAGGTAGGGGATACCGTAGCCCTATTTTGGCCCCGAAACAATAGGAACAAACGGCAAGGTAACCTACATGATAAATAACTTATACTCACTGCTACCTCTAGCCTCATCTCCAAGCAAGACGCTTACCAAAACCATCAAAAATGCAGTTTTCAGTATCATTTTAATTTATTTATTTGCTTGGTGCTTAGCGTGCCACGATTTATACAAGAATAAATCCAATTACGATCAAACCGATACTAAATACCTATTTGGTATCACGAAGTGTAAAATTGATTTATTTTACATTGATTCGATTGAATTGTTTGATCGGTTACTTAAACAAATCTGATTATGATTATTAATTAGATATTAGTGTCCAACCGAAACTTCGGCTTCGGCCACCTTCGGCCGAAAAAGCCACCTTCTTTCGGCATAAACCATAAGTCGTCGAGTGGAACCCCTGAAAAACGTAGAACTCTTCGTGGTTCGAATCCGAAGGCACCACCGCCACACCTATTAATACTTCATAACAGCAGTGTCTAGTGCTCCTGTGGTCTTTAACGCATCTGGCCAACCTCAGGTAACACTTATCGGGGTTGATTACAGATGTCCAGGGCGGCTGTGGTCAGGTACAGGTGAACTGCATGCTCGATTGTACTTTCCATATTATAAAAAAGATACAACTTTTGCATCAAATAAGTGTTTAGTTACGGTTTATTACTAACAAACTGTACTATGTTGAACAAAATCCGTACTTTATTTTATCTAATTATTGTTTTCCAGTATTTGATTTTTACTTACATCACCTACATGGTAAATTATCGGAAGGTGCTACGTGACACGGTTTATTTATTTATTTTTGTTTAAAATTAAGTCGTTGTATTTACGGGTAAAAAAAGAAACAGATTTTGTTTTAATCTAATGTGTATGACCGAGTTTCATTACTTTTTATGAGAATACTTAGCTAGTCCCTGCTACAAGTACCACCACTAGTACAAGTGAGATATGAGATAATCATCCTATGCCGCGGCTTGACTTCGCCGCTGGCGCAGGGTCTACGGGCCTCGAGGAACCCCTCCTTGCCCGGGCAATTCCCTCAGTGGGTTCACTGCCCACCGGTGTTGTCAGCTGCCGTTAGGCAGCTGTGCAGTCTTACGACCTATGCTGGGGCCACTCCAGCAGATTTAATCCTCCAGATGGTCGGAGGCAACCTGTTCCCCGAGTTCACGGGGAGCGGGCGCCCGTCGGACGGGCGAGCGTGTAGTGGCGCGAAGTACAAGTACAACACGTACTAAAAGTAGGTACTTAAATGATATTACCGCAAAGTCGAGCACGCCTGGCATAACGTTTAAGATGGCATTTCAATACAAATTTAAATAGAAGCATAAACTGCAAATGAATATCAGCAATTATTGATGCGCTTATACTAACATTAAAAATATTAACTAATGCTTATTAAACGGCACCTATGGTATTTAACAAGTGCGAATACCTTTTCGTCTGGACCTACAAACTGGTCAAATCTACCCTAATAGGTAGGTTAGCAATACCAAAGCAATAGTAATTTTCCTTGATCAGAACTCAATTTCCATTTTAAGTTCTTCCGTACTTATATTTCGTCATATAAGAACTTTCAATATTCGAAAAATCTAATTCCCAACCACAAATTTCGATTATAATGATCATCGTGTATTTATACACAATTACAGCTAGTACGATAGCAAATGTTTGTCTATCTAATGGCATTTTCAATTTGCATTCAAATGGGGAATTCCTGAACCGGCATTGCTGAGCGGACCTGAATGCCGACCGAGTGCTCGCTGCCGGCACTGCCCGAATCGGATTATCGCTAACGACGCGCATTCAACGAAGCCGCTGCATTCTACCCACTTGTACACACAGTCCCACACTGATAAACTGCTCCAATCTCGTCCGTTTCATATTAGTTCTCCCAATGCGAGTTAATCCTGTTAGTTGAGTTGAAATTTTAAATCAAAGAAATAAGTAGGTACTTTCTTACATAATGAACTAAAATTATTCGTAACTGTTAGTAGCTGTTTTAAAACGTCTATAATTAAGTTTCTCCTTTTTATTCCCATATTTTTCATAATTTCATTTCATTAAAAAACACTCATATCGTGATCATTATACTTTACGCTTACTTTCCCTCTCTCCCTCACACAATCATAATTTAAGAAGCTTTGTTATTTAAAACACAAAGAACGTTACAGGAATTCAAGTCCAATAAGTATATATGAGTTCTATAAAATATATTTCATTGAAGCACTTTTTTAAATGTATCAATATCTGTATTATTTTTTATCTTATTTATTTTAATGTACAATTAGTTCATCTCAGTGACGGATTTAAACTTTTGCCGACAGTAGGCTAGCCTATTCGTCTCCACCCATTTAGAAATTTAAGTCAGTGAAAATAAAAAAAGGTCGTCATATCTAAATATTCTGCCGTCCACAAGAGGTTTCACCCGAGTGTCTACCTCTGTGCTTATTCTAAATAAATGGAATCGTCAAGATAGCATTCTCGTCAGTACTCTGCTCATACAATGTTTACTAACGCTACAGCATCGTGGCTACATTTCCGCTGGAAAACTCAAATTAATAAATGTAAGAAGTTTTAAAAATACTTTTCGGGCTTATAAAATTGAACCCTAGCAGTTCTTTACCACTAACCCTTGTAAAGTGAGACTCACTGCAGTCTAGATTTTATTTACATCTTTGGAGTCCTAATGTCCTTTGGAGATAATAGATATATATCATGTTTTGAAAAAGTGGAGTACAGTGTAAGAACTATATTGAAATAAAAAGAACACCACAATATATAAAGTATAATTACATTTTATTTTAAATTAAAACACAAATGGCAGTTATATTTAAACAAGAAGTGAGACAGGTAATTGAGGATAAGGATTATAGTCATAGGGATTTTCGTTGGCACTGCAATATAACCGACATACTTCAATCGAAGTAAAGATATTCTGATTTCCTTCGCAGCTACCGTAAATGAATACTTTGCAAGAATCTGTGACAGGGTCGTAACAATATCTAAAAAATATAAAATCATTTAAACACATATTCTTAAAATTCTAATGAATTGATATTTTAAAAAATCCCATGAGAAAATGAAAATCGTATAAGGTCACTCATGTGTCTGTTAGGCCATTTGTCACAGCCAATTTACTCCAAATGTACTGGACCGGTTTATATCATCAACTGACGAGAAATTTTCGTAATAACATCTCGGATAAATACGTAGCCTTACTCACACTTTTCAAACCGGAAGACAGCAGCGTTATACATTCCTGTTTTATTACAGCAATTTAAAAAATGTGGCAGCGGTGCATTAGGACTCGAAGCACAAGGGTTTTACTATCTTCAAATAATTATTAATAATTTTAGTGCAAATATATTTACCGAGGAATTAAACCTCTACATAAACCAGTTACAAGATCCTCGTAGCAAAAAGAAGGCCGGCCAAAATAAGTACCTAAAAATATAATAAAATTTAATTTCTTAATCCGCATACTCGTACCAATTACTGATTTAGCAATAAGTTATATATTTAAAATAGCTTTAATTCAACTTTTCTGCTAACTTTTTGCTCTGATTTGGAAACAGATAAGTAGTCTAGTCGACAAGTTCAAAAACATAACGAAAAATATGTGCGATACCTCAATGGATTCGGAATGACGTTTAGGAAAATGTATTCGAAGGATTTTACTGCATGATAAAAATTGGAAAAGTTATTATCAAATTTAAATAGCCGCGCTACCTCTCAACAGAGCGTATTACATAAAATATTTTTTTATAGAATTAAATATTAATAGAAGAAAATAAAAAAAATATATTGTGTCATCTAAATGCTTCAAAGAATTAATTCTGTTGGAATCTTTTTCTTTTTGAAGATTTTGCAAAAAGTTTTTCTTTTGTTAATTAATTAATTTTTCGTAGACGTTTATTTTTACAAAAGACAGTATAAAAGTTTAAATAATTGGCCTATAACTTTTTGGCTTCTTTGGCTCTTTTTATATATATATCTAACAAGAATTTGTGTATTTTGTTTAATATGTTTCTTTTAAGTTAACAAAAAATTAAAAATGTCAAAAATGTTGTTAACATTTTTTTTAATTAAATTTCAAGCTATGGCTATTTTTACATTTCGTAGAGGCATTGTCCAACGTTGAAAAAATTATGGCATTTGTTAATAAATTAAACTAGTTTAATATTAAATTATCGAAATGATAGGAACTATCGAAATAATTCAATTAAATTTCTGAATGCGTGTGAAAGTGCTTAAATGCATTGACATATAAAAAATATTTGTACGCTAATATTTGGAACAGTAAGCGCCCTTCTATAATTGTGAACACCTATGTTACCATTGCTGACAAATTTATGATTAAAAAAAAACATTTTGTCATGAATTATAAATGATTTAAAAAATCTTATACAATTTTTTAATCGTTTAAAACCGTTTTTACATATTTTTATTTTTTCAATAATTAGTTAATTTTTTTTTTTAATAATTTCTTAGTAGAGTAACCAATTATTTTTATAAAATAATTTAATCGGTTATTAACTTGACAATTGTTTATAAACAAATTCAGATAATGCTAGTTTTTTTTTCGAAAGCTACAAAATATAACGAAAACAACCATGTATAACAAAATTGTAAAAATATTTTTTGATTGTTATTTGGTAAAAAAATGAATTTTTTACCACATTCGTGGTTGTTTTCATATTTTCTTTTAGTTTAAAAAATATTATGGTCATATGAGTATTATAGATGCCACCTCTATAGATAAGATTGAACTCCTATCTAAGGCTGGCTAAAGATGGTACCGAAGACTAAGTTGGAATGCCTCGCGTAAGTGTCTCTGCCTTACGACACCCTTACACACCAGAACAAAGAAGTGTTTAACACTATAGGAACAGCGATGGTGCCTCCGGAAGCAAACAACGAAGCAATTATCTTGAACACAATCATGCAATCGTTTAAAACAACGCTTACCTTTGCGACGCACATTTTACAGCTATTAAAACAGCCGTCCAAAAGAAAATAAACGACGAAAATATCGATTCTAGGAATGTCTACGAGCCGCAAGGGAAGCGACTATGACTGTGCATAACAAATACTTATTTCTATCAATACCTTCATATCCAAACACGAAGCTCAACAAAACCATCATGAATACAGTTTTTATTATCATCTTAATTTATTTACTTTATTTGCTCGATACTTATCGTGTTAAACCACGTTTTTTAAAGTAAATGTAAAAATAAATGCAATTACAATAAAATCGATATTAAATACCTACTTAGTATCACGAAGTGTTAAATTGATTTATTTTACATTGATTCGGTTAAATTTTTTGATCGGTTACCTTCAACAAATCTGATTATGATAAGTAAGTAAATATATAGGGTGATTTTTTGAAGTTGAAAATAACTAAAAATTATACAGCGTATAATATCTTAGATCGTGGTCCTTTTCGGTGTTCTTTATCGACGCTTCACTTTACGTAAATTGTTTAAGTTTAATTAAGTTTCACAATAAGTATTAATTATAATAAAAAAAAACAAAAACATTTTTATTGCTAACTTCAACACTTTTAAATAAACATTAAAATAAGTTAAGAAACTAAATTTTAGTTTAAGTTCTAGCATCTATTTATATTTAATTATCTGAAGTACCTACCCGTTCTTCGCTATGTGACAAAAAATAGGTTTTACTCGCTAATCGTCAGAGGTACATAAAAATGATAAGGACTTTCTGGGTAGAAAATTAAATGTTATACTCGAATATGCTATCAAAAGTTTGCTACTTTTTAGCATTATTTTATTCAACACATCTGTGGCTAATCTCAGGTTTTACTGGTCTCACCTGGGGTTGATTACAGATGCAGCCGGTTACTATCAGGTGGACTGTATAGTTGATTGATACTTCCATATTATAAAAATAAATTGCATAGAATAAGTGGTTAATAAATAGGTTTTATATAATATATTGCACTTTCTTCAAAATAAATCTTTTCTTCATTTTATCAATTTATATCATTATTTTCCAGTATTTGATCCTTATCTACTTGGGAAATTACTGGAAAACGCAATATGACGGTGTATTAATTTTGTTCTTCTAAATTAACTCGTTCTATTCCCTGGTAAGAAAACAGATTTTTTTTATCTAATTATAGTTTTAGTTTATATCAACATACCCCGTGACTCCTTTGAGCATTTTTCGCTTCCATTTATGTACTTTTAAATTTAGCTATCCGCATTCAGTAAAAAAGTTCGCCCTGTATAAATACCCTCTTTGGTTTTTATTGCTTTTTACGACCATACTTAGAGTATTTATTACAAGTACCTAAATAATGTTACCGCAGAGTCAAGCGTGCAAGGCATTACATTTTAACGCAATAACATTTCACAAGTCACATGTTTTAATAGACGCACTAGCATAGCACAATAAACCAATAGCAGCATTATTTATGCGCTTATATTACTAATTCATAGATAAAATGGCAACTGTAATACTTCTGAAAAACCTTTAAAAATCAACAAATGTGAGTAAGTATGAGCACTGGCCAAAATCTTCTCAAATAGTTAGGTAGGTACCCAAGCTATATATAATTTTCCATGATCAAAAATAATTCAAGAACTGTTTCTAAGAAATGATCCTACTTTCCTTAATGTCTATTTCCAGCCACAAGACTCGATAATAATGATTACCGTGTATTCATACACAATAACAGTTAGTCCGATAGCAGATGTTTGTCTATCTAATGGCATTTTCAATTTGCATTCAAATGGGGAATTCCTGAACCGGCATTGCTGAGCGGGCCTGAATGCCGACCGAGTGCTCGCTGCCGGCACTGCCCGAATCGGATTATCGCTAACGACGCGCATTCAACGAAACCGCTGCATTCTGCCCACTTGTACACACAGTCTCACACTGATAAACTGCTCCAATCTCGTTCGTTTCATATTAGTTCTACCAATGCGAGTTAATCTTATTAGTTAATTTGAAATTTTCATAAAAAAAAAACTTATGTACTTACATAACTGCCGTTTTCGGCTTTTGTAGCTGTTTTAAAACCCTACCTACAATTTTAATTCTATTTCATTTTAAACATTGTTTCAATCTTTATATGGTCTATGATAAGTTTTAATCTATAATATAAATAAATAAATAATCTTTACATTGTATTTTTATGTCTTATCAATGAGCAAGACAACGCTGTTAGATATACTTATAAAGAGCACGAGATTGTCGCGTTAACTGTCCTAGCATTTCGCCCCAGCCAGCGGTCTCGACGCTCCCCGTCCATACAATCTTAAACATTGTACGCGAACAAAGCAGTTCTTAGCGACCGGACAGCTTGAAACAAAGGGATCCGAATGTTTAAAATGAGATTGCACGCTGCAGTGTTAATTAGGACCAGATGTACGTATATAAAACGTCTGTAAAGCTATACAGTTTTATGTCGTCTCGCTGGTCGCAAGCCGCGCCGATTAATAATTCCTTAATCTCCGCGGCTAAGCAAATTACTGTTTCGATTTACCACACTGCAGACGCTTTTTAATTCGAATTTCCGGAAAAGAATATTCTGTTTTACTTTTACTCCTATATAGTTCACCTCTAGGATATTCGTATATTACATAACTTAATGATTCTGTGACAATGATTCGTCATCAACCCATTACTATCCCACTGCTGGGCATGGGGCTGCTCTCAGAATGAAAGATATTTGGCCTTACGCACGCACATTTTTTAAGAACTCTCTGATTTGCAAGGTTTACTTACGATAATTTCCTTCGCCTTGTTCTATAAAGTTGCTTATAAATGTCCATGGGAGGCAGTACCCTTGCCATCAGGTGGACTACATGCTCGTTAGCTACTTCAGTTATATAAATTAGACAATGATAACATAATTTTTGCCCTCGTTACCGTCTTGTGTCGGATCTCTTTCCCTCTCTGTCTCTCATCAAATAATATGACGTTACACTGATTGAGGACGGTAGGTATTGTTTATAAGTTGAAGCTTCACTTGACTCAGATTTTAGTGTTACAATACTTCCATTCTATAAGAATACTAAGAATAAACTTAAATTAATTATAAAAAGCATTTGACGGACTTCATGCACAAGCTAAAAACTAGTAGGTATGCATCATTTACAAAGTGCAAGCCCGACATGCAATATAAAACGAACGAAGGGGTAGAATAAAAGCGGATTTCGCGTTGGTAAAAATTCAATGATTTTGAAAGCTTTGCAAAGACGTCTAACGGTGCCGATTTCATTTAAATCGCCATTGGATTGGAACAATAGTATTGTCACTATCCGAGAATCAATCACATTTTAGGGATTGTTTACAGTGAGAACTGTTCGGATCAGAATAGGTATATATTGCTTGTACCTTTCATAATGATGGTAAAAATTTGAGATTTGTATTATTTTTCAACTAAGCATTCAAATTATCTTTACGATATTAATATCTCCCGTATATAATGTCTCCCGAATGTTTAATTCAAGCTGAACTCGCCACAACCAAAACAGTACTACCTACTACTTACCTTTTCTTATCGATTCGATATTTTTATAATATCTGTAACCGCACAGGGGAAGGAAATATGCTATATAAAAATTACCTGTGGTATATTAAGTACCTTTATATTATTACCTTTACCTAATTACATATTACCTAAGACATGCTATTTTGTAGTTATAATATAACACATTGTTTCTGCATATTCCAATGTTTATATAATGTATAATTAATGCCCAAATTAATTTAAATACACGATCAATTTATACCCCGATAGCTGAGATTGACATGAGGTCATTACTCGGGGATTTTTGTAAGCTTGGTAAGTAAGTCTACAGTTTTGGTTGTAATGACGACGATGGTACGTGACTATGGTATTTCTGTCTAGTGATTTGTTGTAATTTTGGATTAATGACTATTATAATTCAGGTTATTGTAGAGTTAATGAATTAAACAAAGTGTGGAGTAGGGAGTGAGGGAAAGTAAACAACCCTTTTGTAGTAGTTACTTTTGTAGTTGCGTATTTTAATGAGAGAACCATACCGGCGAATCGCTAAATCCTAGTTACGAATTTGAGGCCTTGGCTGTTAACGCTGTCAAACATTTCTGGCAATATTTACATGGTAAACGAGAAAGGTTGTAACTAATTGCAATTCATTAAAATCAACTCGTAAAAACGTTTACTTGTCACCACGAGTACACAGGTGGTGGGCTTATTTACAATGTTTTGAAATTTAGGTAGTTTACGACAAAGGAAAGATAAGTAAGAAAAGAGATATGGCGCGTTACGGTCGAAGTATAATAAGCTTACCTATAATTCTTATGGCGTTAAGGTTGTCGGTAGTTAGTAATACTCATGAATCGTTTATTCATCTCGGATTTGATAAAACTCTAGAGAAGCTTTACGATAACTAATTTATTTTTTTGAACGTAACGCGAGATACGTTAAAAGGTTCATTGATAACTGTGAGACTTGAAAGGTATTTAAGGTTAAGATAAATGATAATGCCTGAGAGCCATGTACCACTGCAAATAGATGAGATTAAGTCAATTGATGGTAGTGAATCTTAGTTCGGTTGGTCGGACCGTACCAGTAGCCATTTCGTAACCGTAATCCGTTAGAAGTCGGTATCTGGTTTAAGTAGTCCGTGGATGCGCGGTGTGCGGGTAGTTCTGGCGGAGGTCGGGTCTTGCAGAGACCATAGAATCCGTGGGACTCGGCATTCAAGAGAATGCAATAGTGTGAGGGCTTAATGAAAAGCCACAGGCCACAAATCTGATTCATGCTTTGTTGTAATTGTTTTGTGATAACTAAACGATAATTGCTGGCAAGTTGATATGACATTGGTACTTGGCTGCTTGAGCATTATTTTGGGTATTTAAGTTGGTGAAATAGTTTATTTAATCAAAACGTTTACTTTTAATTTTTGAGGTAGGGAAAAGGTGTACGAGATGATCCCTTGAGGCAAGATGATCCATCAATTGTAGCTATACTATTAATGCCATCTAGGTGTTATCTTCGTTAATCCGTAGTTCCAAATAACCCCGCGCTTCAGTCAATTTGTAATAGTGGTGTGAGTAACGAGTGTTTTTTGATGGAAAAATATCAAAATTGTGTGGTTTCAATGTATGCCAAGGTTGATTCCAAGCTTCTGTAGTCTTTGTTCTAGGCAGATAATTACAATGATTTGTAATGTATTAGTAGCTTTATTTAGAGCTGTATTTCCAATTTTTAATCAGCTGTATTTTCAATGTTTAATATGGCAGAAATCATATAGATTATGTTATGGATCAATAAAGAAAAATAGATTTTGGGGCAAGACAATCACGAAGTCGGTGTGCGGATCATCTTATACCTACTACATTTTTATATTTGCAAGTTTTCTCGGAAAGTCTATAAATGGATAGACATTGTAACTTTGAAGAATAAAATACCATCACCGATCCCTACAAATACATTTCACAGTTCGCAGTCCTTTGTCACCGATATTGGTGAGAATTAATGAATACTGAAGAGAATTGATACTTGAAGAAAATTGTCACCCTCAATCCTTGATAATATCCAACAACAAACTTTTGATGTCTCGCCGGCTCAGATTCAACCACTTTCAGTAATTTAAAGTATTATAAACGAGAAGATAATTCAATTCTAACTAGCACCATATAAAGTTTGAAAGAAACAAGTAAAAATAATGAAAAATAACACATAAAAAGGGAAAAATGCTCATTCATAAAATGAAACAGAAAGGAAAAGGTGTAGGGAAACCATGTACAAGTGATCATCTTGGAGACCTGGGAGTACAAGACGATCCTTTGGTAGGGTTTTAAATATATGTAATAATAGTAATGATGATGAAAGACTCGTAAATTTAATATTTTTATTAGGATAACAGATAGATAGATAAATTTGTTCTCCGTAAACGCTTTGACATTTATATTAATTTGAAAATCGTCTAAACTACGAGCATTCTCTCTTAAGGGGAACCTTTCCCCTACAATTGTTTTGTGACTTAAAAGTCTAATGAAAACAAAAATCATGATACGAAGTTTATTTTCATTTTCAATCTGTAGTTCGTTATAAAGCTTGTGTCAGGCATGACCGAGCGATATGTATTGTGATATATATTTCTCTTGCTTCTCAATAAACACACGAGGACGTGTGTAGCGCAGGATGGCCGGGTCGGAGACGGACATTAGTTTGGACGGTAAATGAAGCGCAGCACGAGTTCTGATAGATGGCAGCACCATTGCGATGTCGACGATCGACACGCAGATAACTTCGTGCTACAACAGTCTTGGTGGTGCGGTACGCGTGAACGGCGCTGCTGCCGTCGTAGGGAGCGGTACCTCCACTCTAATGCCTCCTCTACACTGCTCGCGAAGTTCCTCGACGAAGTACTCTAGAAACTTTGGCTAAAGTCCGAAGTGCGACACTACACACTCGTGCAACTTCGCGATAAACTCATTCATTCAACTTCGGGCCCTTTGACTCGGGCGCAAAAACCGACAACAAATGGAAGTCGCCCGAGGCGAGGTAAAGTTTGACGAGATAGTCCGAAGTGGCTTTCTACATTATCATCTTCGTCTAACATCGTTCGACTTTGCGAGTAGTGTAGAGGAGGCATAAGAATTGTTATTCGTTTTGTTTGCTCGTTGTGGGTTATATTGTGCTAAATTGTTAACGTAATGAAAGTGGTTATAAGGTATTTTCTGTATCTCTTTTCTCGACTACCCACGTAAACGCCCACGTAATGACCGAAGAGGGACCTAATAATTCTGATGTGCATACTTATAAAAATATTAAAATAAAATAAAATAATTTTGTTAAGGTAACTCATAGAAATTCACGTTCACTCATAGAAAGTTATTATTACAGGCACGGTACTATCAAACCTGTCTCATAATTCCACGCTGTCCCAATTCTTTAAAATATTGAAATAACGACTTTTAAATATTCTCCCATGCTGTATGTGTAGCTAAATAAATTATCTACTACTAACTGCATTTTTTAATCTTTACATCAAACCCTGACTGAATCATAAGCCCAAGTTCTTAGGAGCACGGTAATATCCAACACTCCCCTATCATTAAAAGTTAATATTTTATAAAGTTTCCAGCCACATTACTCAATAGAATAAATGGTTGCTTTCATCAGTATTTGAGTCAGTTATAAACCCCACGTAATAGTATTGTAACCTGTTGCGATATAATCTAATAATGATCACTTAAACGGGTCATTATTCAGAAAGCACACATCGATTCATCCCATCCCAATAGGTTTACCTAGATAGAAGCCTTTAGTTGTGACTAGAAAATACGATGCCTGGATGCCGAAATCCAGAAAAATAGAGTTTACACATATTGTATGAGCACTAATCCCGGTCGCTGTCAATGCACCAGCCTAATTATTTCTGCGTTTATACGTCTAATTACCTACGTACCTTGAAGTAACAGACGCGATGCACTGTTACGGATCGTCCGCGCTAACACGATGGTCTTCCCAGGTCTGTCCTTCGAAGCACGCACCGTGAGAAACCACGTTTAGCACCCAAGTCGCGTAATAACAACGAATACGCAAACACTTATGCACTCTATAGTGATATACGAACACAAGTAATGATAATGACAGCTCCACTAAACTAAATTAAAGGTGGTAGAACGCTGTGATTCGACTCCTGAGGCACCATCGCCAAACCCATTTTTATCTAAAAACAAGTGCTGAACGCTCGCTGCTGTGTTCTCATTCGATTACTTTGGTAGTACTGAAACATACTTATCAGAGGGGTTTCGACTTAGTCCAGAAGCAACGCATCTGTAGCTAACCTAGGGTAGGTACTACTAATGTTATCTGGAATTAGTTACAGCTGTCTAGGATTTCATGAAATTTCAGTTGTTATTCGGATCAGGTACCAACGTTGTACCCAACTACATTCCCTAAATGTTTTGCAAGGTATAAAGCATATCTATATCGTTTCTACCTTCACTATCTCAACTAGTTCTAGCATATGTTCCAGTTTCAGTTTGTATTATTTATATAACAAGAGAATTCATAA
>MOOZ01000614.1:304397-334963 GCA_002930495.1 Cecropterus lyciades | reverse complement strand
CGTCGTAAGAACCAGACGGTGCGGTGGGCCCAGCCGCTCACCTGGGTGGAGCCCGATGGGGCAATGCGCTTAGAGGACTCCGGTTGTGTTCCTTTGGAGATCCCGGAGTCCTGTTCGCAACGCCGAGGACGGCTAAAATCCCACATAACCTGGCGTCGCTCCCACGGCGTCGGGTACCTTTTGAAGGTTTCCCCCTCGAAAACTAGTCTTTTTTTGATACTTTGTTTCTTAAAATACTTTTATAAAACTCAAAAAGGTTTTATGAATTAGTATTTGTGTAAATGAATTGTAAAACATTTATTTAGAGTTATGTAGAACAAAACTGGTATATAATTAAGATATCCCTCGGGGTGTATCATCGTGTAAAACAAACCAAATTAAACAAATATAGGATTATATTCAGTGAAACATTCAAATCCAACAACAAACATTGGAACTTGCCAATAGTTTGTACAAGCTGTGTACAGTCTCCTTCACAGGGGCTCTTTATTGATGGTATCAGTAGTAAATCAACTATAACACTATAATCCCATTTGCCGCAATTATTACGCTCGGCAAGTAATCTAAGCCACTATGTTACTATGTATCTTTCAAATACCTCAAACCGTGTTAATGAAAATAGCGCAACCGACACACATTGTTAAAACGAAAACAATTTGAATCGTAGACAACTCTGTTTGGACGAAATGCGTCAGAGGGAACGAGTCCCTTGTCTCCACACAATGCGAATAAGTTACACTCTACATTGTAAATGATATTGTTAAAAAGAGTATAAATTAAATTAAGTAAAATCGTTTCGAATACTAGTGTCTTAAAACGTCTAAGGCAACTTTACGAAAACTTATTGTATTTTTTTTTCTTAATTTATTACATCATATATATACATAATTTCGACAATCATTTATTTAATAACGTAACATTTCTCTGGCAGGTCAAGCAAAAAATTAAATAGTAACATACACATGGTCTGATGTTAACAGGGCTTTTAGCCAGATTAAAAATACGGTGCTCGAGTTACAATATCTATTGTGTGCAGTAATCATGTACACTCGGGGAATATTCATGAATTTTGTACTAAAATTAAATTTAATTTCTTAGCTGCTTTTCCCTCAGTGTACACGAACATATTCGGTAATTCGACAATATTAGAACATTTCATTGTTTACACGATATATTTAAGTATTTCTTATACAATTAATTTGCTATTCATCTTTTCGTAGAAAAAGCATAATCCTACTCATGATTTAATATTATCATTAAAGTATTCGCAACACACATTGCTATTTACAAGGCTAAAAATAGTCACGTCGACAATAACCTTGATGAAAACGTATATATCTGTAAAGGATTAATTAATTAAGATAAAATATTAAGACATGATAGATAGATGTTTCAGTCACAATACAAATTTTAAAATATATTATATAAGAGACCAATTTCAACTATAATTCAATAACAAATCAACAGAATAATTAATAATTCATTGACAACAAAAACATGGACGTAAAGCGATGTTTCTCAAAAACTTAACGTAATTTGTTTCAGTTTCAACAATTTATCTATTTCTTTTTTATGCAAAGGGTGAAGAGGAATCATGTCGTTAGTAAAAATGAAAATATTCAATATAGATGTTTTAAATCTTGTTTTGTTATAGTAAACGCATATACCGTACACCAGACGTTAAGCAGTTACTGCACTCACATACAAATAACCATTATCATAACCGACCCTAAATTGAACGGACCTCCCATTCGAGGGCAACCAGATGTACCTTTATTGTTCTTGAAGTTTTAAATCAAAATATAATTTGCCTGACGACGTCTTTCAAACCAGAAACAGCCGACTCATACTGGCTACCGTGAAAGATATAGTACAGTATTGCTTCCGTCGAAACCTACACTTAAGACTTGTAAAAATTATGAAAACGTCACTTTTGACCCTTGAACTACTTGACCCTTCAAATCGACACACGGTTATACACATCTTATAAATACTATGGTAATCGCTAATAATATATTTTTTATATAAAACCCTATTTGCATGTAACTTGCTCCCGCAATGAAACCTATTGAAAGAAAATATAATATAATATATAATGCGACCGAATTTTAAGTACTATTTCCTATTTAAAACATAAACAGAAGCAAAGTAAATGCGTGTAACTGTCGCTTGTATTAAAAACTATACCGGCGCGTTATACAACATTCTAGTAAACAACATTGCCTAATACTTTACCTACAACGGACTCGCCAGAGTACGCTCGATTTGATTATAATTATAACATATATTTTACTAGCTATGGGGACTGAAATATAAGGCTGTCAAAACCCAAAACTCGTGCAAGTAATACACAAACCGTAGATTTAAGTCATAGAAACAAGATGAAGCTTACAGGTTTTTACTTACTTTCCACTTATCTATTCAGTTAAATCACATTATCAATAATGGTATGTGTGATAAGACAGATATTCTTATATCGTGATATGAAAGTTTATTGCCATAAAACACACGCCTCCAAGAATCTATGATTTAAATTTACGCATAAAACACAGGAAACTTAGAAGTACTCGATAAAAAATACTACAGACCGACTACATTCGACACAATGAAAGAATACTAATCAATGTTAATTTCCATATAAATTATTTTTATTACTATTTACGAGCAATTATAACACATTATTTTATTTATTTATAATAACACGATATTGCTGTCAAGATAATTATTAAAGCGTTCACTTATAAATGTGAGGCTCTTATTTACATATATTTTTAGTGTTTATTGCAGACAATATTATGGAACTTGTTAGTTACCTAATATTAAAATACAAAGAGGCACAATATTTTAAATTTATATCATCACCCTTCCGAGGCATGGCTTAAACGTCTATTTTCATAAGAATTTATTTATTATAACGAGGATGTGTATAAAAATGCTCAATTTTGCCGAATCACCAAATGGTAAAAACCGATCGATTATGTAAAGCATCAAGTGAAACGGTTGGCACAGCCTTACAAGCAACTCGGTTACGTTTTACCTCGTCAACCTGTTGCCTGCTAGAGTATGAATCTAAAGACAGCGTATGTAAAACTTTTCTCTAAACTTTAGGGAGGCCACAACACGATCATCACTGGAAATGCTAAAAGGCGATGTGATACAACAACAATATAAAATTCAGACACTCCTTTACAAAATCTCATCGGAACACGCCCCGTCCGCCTCAACGATCACCTGTAAACGACCACTACGCATCTTAATCGAATCTAATACATTTCGCCACAATTATAAATAAATAAAATTAATAAAAAATAACCCGAGAATTATTCAATAGATCTTATCTAGCGGGACTATTACGTGGCCGGTGTTACGTGCTACATTAGATCAAAACTACATACAATAAACCGCGGTTATGGAAGTCAAACGTCCGTGTACAGAGCAACGTACATACGTGTGATAAGGCTATAGGAGCCTCGCGGTGTTAAAATTCATCACGACGGATTCGTAGAGCGGTGGGCGGTCTAGAAATGCGTGTCAAATACAAAATGCTAGCTCTCGGATCGCGAAGGAATCGTATCACCGCGAGGATGTTTATCGCTACGTGAATCGCCCCTCAGCAAGCCCAGCGGAGTACGTTCGAGCTCTCAGTTGTAGATCTTGATAGCTTTCTCCAAGTAGTTGACGCGGGAGCGCTTGGGCGTCTTGTTGATGTGCTCGAGACCGAGCCACGGCCGCGCCGTCGCGTCTGGAAGGGACAGATCTATATTAAATTTTAGCACACATTCTAACAAGGATTGATATATTGCCACCATTGTAATGCATAAAAAATGCTATAAAAAAGGAAGTTCTACGTTAATATACTTACTCGCATTACTGCTTGGTCTGAAGTCGAAAATGTTTACTACCGCTCCTTCACTTATGTAGTTAGGTCTGCCATTCGTCACTATAGCGAAATTGTACTGAAATAACAAAAACAAAATAAATGAAAATCCATAATGTACAATTACAAAAATAATTGACTATTGTAAATCTGTAAATATCTTCTGAACAATTATTATAATAATTCTATAAAATTGTATTAAATTTTATTTTAATAATATATATTTTTTATATAATTTTAATAGAAATGATTTAATTCATTCATCAAGTCTACCATACATTTTTGCTATTATCTCTGTCTATATGTTTGTCTATCGAAATTGAATGCCAGATCGTATCACAGCAACTCTCACACTATTGCATTTATTTGTGTACGTGGTTTTGCCTTTACGATCGAATTTTGCCAGGTGGTAGAACCAGTGTAGTTCGACCGGGGAAGTATCACCACCACACGTATTTCTTGCATTTTGGTGGAAGGGTGTGGTTGCCGGCTCACTTATGAGGAGACCATCTTAGTCCTCAGGAGTAGCAACGCATCTGTGATCGACTTCATATAGAACCCATGTTCACTATGTAGTTGCTTACAGATGTCCATGGGCAACAGTAGGCACTTACCATCAGGTGCACTGTATGTTCGTTTGCTACTTCAAAGAGATAAAAAAAGAACTTTACGATTGAATCGTATCGGATGATGTTTCATCGTATCGAACAGTACCTTTTCCCACTCCTTGTCTGGTATATCGAGCTTCCTCTGCAAACGGTCCTTAACGTCCTGGAAGGGCTCTTGGTGCTTGACGCGCGTGTAGAACGGGATGCCGAACGTTGCGTACACCTGCTTGTGGAAGTGAGCGCACGGCACCAGCATTTCCAACTCCTAAAATATTAAAAATTATTATCTATGTGAGTGTACAAAACAATAAATTTGAGAAAAACTTAATCGAAATAACTGCCATCTTCTAAAGTGACCTGCATCGAAAAGCAGACACGTTCTCAAAATTTGTGGCCATTCGATTACTCTGTATAAATCCTGGGTATAATCAATTTTGAACGAATATCCGGCAGTTAAGAAGAAGACAGCGGGCTACCGCTGGATTCAGATGGCGCAGGACCGGTCGGAGTGGCGCAAATTAGGGGAGACCTATGTCCAGCAGTGGACTTTCAAGGGCTGATGGATGGATCCGGCAGTTATTACTATATACACTGTATAGCATGTGCAATCTCTTTTACATAAATATCATTCTACTCGCAACATAACCATATTCGACTGTTCTAAGATTTTTTTTTGTTGATAAATACATTCATTGCAAACAATTCCTACTCTCACAGACCCACACTAAAATTTTCTCCTGTGTTCTGGGTACCATGAATACACACAGACAAAAACACAAACACCCAGACCCAGAACAGAATCTAAATCCATCATTCAGATTTCTGTCTGGCCAGAGATCGAACCCGGAACCCACTGCGTATCAGACCGCTATTGTGACATGGATGATCAAATTGTGTATTGTGATTTTATTTATAATAATACATTTTTTGTATACATTATACGTAGTATACATTGAAATAATTGGTATGTGTTGCAGCTATTGGTGAAAACAGTAGAAAACTCTGAACTAGCATTCAGTTTAATATTAAATCCCTGACTTATCAAAATTATATTAAAATTAAATACAAAATTGAAAACAAATGCACTCACGATCAAGTTGAGCTCGTCCCGCGGGATCTCCTCTATCCGGTAGAGGCGCGGCGGCGAGATGGTCACCTGGTCGAGCGTCAGCTCCGGGTCGGGCCCCGGGAGCACCTTGTGACACGACACCTCTACGATCCGCAATCTGTAAACGAACGTACACGTATATAGATAAAGTTATACGTGTAAAAAATATATACGTTTAATAGATTGTTTGGGGAGTCGGTTTAAAAAAAAAAACAAAATACACATTTGCCTTTGACTTTAAAATGAGTTCCTTTTAACCAAGTAAACACCGTTGCGACCTGAATGGGGTAGCAACAGCCGCGTGGAGAAATATGTAGACTATTATAGGGTAAAAAAGCGAAAAGGATCCCAACGCAATTTAAAGCCGTTACTATAACACTGCAGTTCAAAATGAATCTGATGGCAAAGTATAATAGATATAGACTCTATAATAATAATAATTTTAATGTCAAAATATCATCATACTTCAAAAGTAGGATACATTTTATCCGTGAGAGACAGTGACTTAATATTACATCGACAGAACGTCAATTTCTGTTCTTCTGCTATATAAAATTTTCTACATTTAAAATAACCCAAGTAGTACTCACTTGCCAGATCCATCTGGAGACATTTCGACAACCTTGGCTGCTTCTTCTAATATATCTGCTACTTTACCACCTTTATTTGGATATAATATTAATTCCTTATCTTCTTTGTAATTTGGACCAACCTGTAAAACAAAAAATGCAACGATTGTAACTGCAACAAGCCAGACAATAAAACTACCTACTCCAAATACCAAACCAAACTTACCCATAAACATTTAAACTGTTTCTTGTTGTCCAATTCGTTAACTTTAATAGATAAAATCTGGTAAAACAATTTCTTAGGGCACTTTGGTTTACAGTGTACTAACAAATCCTTCAGTATACCGTCGTAAGAGTATCTTAATGGAAGTCCTGGTGTATCTTTGTAACTGTAAAAAAATGACAAATAATTACATCACAAGTGAACTGCATAATTTAAATGATATCGTGATACGTGTTTGGAGTATTTTTTATATAAAAAACATAAGTGCATACCGTGCATTATATGGTAAGTGGTAAAGGTTACTACAGGCACCCATAGACAATTGCAAGTAACTAAAAATAGGATTGAAGTCATGAGGTCGACCACAGATATGTTGATATCCCTAAGGACTATATTGAACTGCCCCAATTGTTTTCCTTATGCACCGTTAAAAACCATAACACAGCAGCACTTGATAGCTGCTAGTATAAGACAGAAGTAAGTTAGAAGTAAGAGAAGCGTTCTACCGCCTTCATATATTTCATCTTTAGACCGGGTTCCCACTACGCCGGACCGACAGATTTGCCGGAAACTTCTGGACAACAGTGTACACATTACACCGGATCGCACAAGAAAATCGGACAGTCAAGTACTCATCTCAGTTGAATTCGGACCTGTGTGAATAGCTTTCATTTACACTCTTTAGCCACTAGCCGGCAGTTTTGCTATGCCGGTAAATCTGCCGGTCCGGCGTAGTGGGAACCCGGCCTTAAACTCTTTACCTGCTTCTCAGAACTATATAATCATGGACTGAGAAACATTACTAGTTAAATAATATATTCATCACACACACACCACACCTATTTCTGCCTAATAACAGCAGTCTTACGCGCTGTTGTGTTCTGGTCTGAAGGGTGTGATAAGGGAGACATACTTTTCCGAGGCATTCCATCTTAGTCCTCCGGGGTAACAACGCATCTGTGGCTAATCTTAGCTAAGACTTTGATCTTACCTAGGGTTAATTACAGTTGTCCATGGGCGGCAGTGGCCACTTACCATCAGGTGGACTGCAGGCTCGTTTGCTACTTCCAAACCATTAAAAAAACCCAATATAAATGTCATTATAATAAATATATGTATGTACGTATTCACTTACTTTTGACATTTAAAGAACTGTATTAAGTATGGATCGACATTGAGCCTCTGCCCGACTGCCCGCGCCATCTGGTCGTAACGCATCTGCATCGATAATTCCATTGTGAACCTGCGAAATAAATATCGTTTTAATAAACGCTCAAATCATAAAATCACAAAAGGGATCTAGTTTTACGTCGTTAATTTCTTACAATACACATATTTTAGATAAACATTAATATGAAATTTATCATCAAACCATCATCAATAAAAAATAATAGTACGTTCTTTAAAGAATTATCTCTAAACATAAATATATTTATGAAATTATTAGTGTATGTGAGAAATGTATCTTAACATGACAAGAATGTCATTTATAAAAATATAATGATAAAGAATCTCTCTTTATCCACAGAGTATTACGTTTAACTTTAAAAACATGTGAGCACTTACATTAGTAGTAGTATAAAACTGATTGTCACGTATTTTACAGAATTAAAATAAATGAGTAAGCAGTCTGCCTGCCACATGGGCCACACGGCCTACTGGACTAAGATGGCTATCCAACTTCATATAGAACAGGATTTCTATTTGAAGTCGGTCACAAACGCGTAGCCATGTCTGAGAATTAACGTAATCGGCTCATACGTTAAGTTAGCCAACATCCATCTTGTATGTAATAAAAATACACTGTGCGAATCCATTACTCCAAACACTCACCCGGGATCATTAGGCACGCTCTTGTCCACGAACTGCACCTCCACTTTGTAGAATATGTACTTGAAGTAGTCCTGGCAGGTAGGCAGCTCGAGCTCGTCGTGCCGGTGGTCCGCGCGCTCGAACACGATGATGTCGCCGTCCATCAGCTCGTCCAATACCTGGCCGCGTGCACACGACTCAACCCGAGCGACGCGCCGCGCACGTTGCACGCACGCGAGCGAACGAACGACGCCGCGGCGCGTTGCCGTACGGTACAGTACGGTGTTGTATGGTACGGTACGGTACGGTATGGTATCACACGGTATAGTACTATACTATTCGGTGTTATGGTACGGCATGTAACCGTACCCAACCGGCGGTACGCTCGCGAGAATAATAAATAATAATGGTCTCTGTACAAACTTTGGTACGTGATGCAAATATATATATTTTATATGACAATAATCTTTGTACATTACAACCTTCACTTTAGATCCAATAGGATTGTAACACGAATTTATTAGAGGTAAAATTTTACAACCACACCTTATTTATTATTCTTTAGGCACAGAACAACACTATTCACAAGGTTTTATATTTCTAAATCTGCATCTGATATAGTCACCATTGCAGTGATAGTTCTTTTCAACTAACGACTGTTTAAATTGTATACATATTTATACAATATCCAATATCCATGTAATTGGCGAGCTGTACGGTAAGCGGTAGGTCGATGGATAATAATTGTTGAGAATGGCATATATTACTCTGGACTAGAATGTCATAAAATAACCTTTGAATGGTGTCATCCTGTAAGTACCCCATACTAACTATGCCTCAGCCACTCAATTTTGATTTTTGATTCGATTCATTTCTTTGACCTCACAACTAAATAATTTTGTAACAGTATTTATATTAGTTTACATGTTTTTAGATGTTTGGGATCTTCATACACAATTTAATACGGGAAATTTGCAAATTGCCTGTAAATTTAAACATACACATCCATTTATCGTGTATTTAAATAAAGTATAATACATAGAAATAAATCGATTCAAAAACTATATCAATAATTTTGTGCAAGATAAAGCCAAAAGCGTGCTTAATTTTTTTATATATATAATGTATTAAATTTTCATGTTTCGATTGAGTAAGCAATGAAGCGAAAATAATCGTAAAATCGTCAATACCTCTCGATTCATACCTTCCCCAGAAAGACATGTTTGCTACAAATTGATTACTGTCACAGATTAGCGGAGAGAGACTCGGCATATTATACGTATTTCTATTTAACTTTAAATAATAAACAATATATAATATATGGCACTGAAATAGCAAGTAAGATTCATTGTGATATATTCGTTTCAATATTTTTATTCTGTATAAGAGCAGAATTAAGGTATTCATTAAAGAATGAAATGAATGAAGTTTTATAATAAAACTATCCCATGTAACATGAAATTCTATACATGTATTCCATGTAACATGTATTGTTTTATGACTACATGACAGTGGTGAACGGTGTATTATTTATTTACTTTAATATTTATGCGTGTAACATATCCAATATGGAATGCACCAAATCATTTGTATATCATGTTTTGTTTTAATTGATCTGATGTATCTATTTTTGAATACATATAATAGACACACAGGTACAACATTAGGGTCTAGTGTATTTGTTTTATACAAAAATTACTTTATTACTGAAATTGTCCAGTTACATTTAATTTGATATATTAATATAATACGAACCCTAAACATAAATAACCCTTCACCATGTGTCACTTACATTTGTATTTCAACTATTTAGTACTAGAATCAACTGTTTATTTGAAGGCTTAAAAGTATGAAAGGGGTAATGGCGTAAAACTGATAAATAATACCTTTTCGAGAGGATCATTGTAGTTGTTGATCTTCTCAACGTAGTCAGGCTTGATTTCTTCATACAACACGAGAGGAGTGTCTGGAGGGAAGCCTAGTGGAAAATAAAAAAAGGAAAGTATGGTTATTTTACCATACATATTATAAACAGCTCATGAGTCATGTGTCTATAATTTACAAAAAACCCTGAGACACTAATAATAAATATCATTCTTATTAAAAAAAATGAAATGAACCATTTTAGTAATGCCATTTTATTTTTTGGATTCTTCTTAGAAGACTTTTTCATCTAATGTCGTATATATATAATACCCATATAATGTCGGTGCCTAAGAAATCCACCATCTTGAGTCGACGATCCATACTCAACTTAGAATGACTTTACTAAATTAATCATGCATCGTCATCCAAACCAAACACCAACATTTCAGCTAAATCGGTTGTTTGAAAACTAAGTTGCAAGATACATACAAACTTCTCCCTCTAAAACATACAAACTAACAAGTTACATAACAGGCTTTAAATAAAAAATAAGCTATGTACGCACCCGCCCGTTTATTGAGTATCGGTATGAGATCAGCCGGCTTGCTCGCTATCGGCAGGTAGTGGTGTCCGCAATAGTGTATGCGCTTCTGCTTCGGGTCGTAGAACTTGAAGAACAACACGACGTCATTCTCCTTGTCGAATGGCGGTAAGGCACTGAAGCCGGAATCCGGGGGCAGCATCTCGAGGAATATGTTCCACGGGTTCATGTTCTCCGAGACGTCGGCTACGGTCTTGTTCTGGTCGTTGATTATGTCGAGACATGTCGGTCTGCAGGTCTGTTGAAAGCATGCAATATTGTTTTATATTTTTAACAACATACATTATAAAGTCACTTGACGAAAACATACATAAGATCGCAAATCCAAACATCTATTCAGCAATTACAAATAAAACAAACGAAACATTTTTACCAGGTGTTAGAATCAGTTGTACTTCGACCATGGAGGTACTAGCGCCACACTTTTTGAAGGTGATACATCTTTTTGTGGTTAGATTCTGGAAGCACCACTGCCACATGCCTGTGTATCTCTGCCTGCCTAATAGCAGTGTTTTGCGCTGTTGTGTTCTGGTTTGAAGGGTGTGGTAAGGGAGACATACTTTTCAGAGGCATTCTATCTTAGTCTTCAGGGGTAGCAACAAATCTGTGGCTAACCCTAGGTGAAACTTTGATCTTACCTACGGTTGATTACGGATGTCCATGGGCGGCAGTAGCTTACCATCAGGTGGGCTGCATACTCGTGAAGCACTACTTACTTTACGGGTGTGGATGCCAGCTCACTTATATATAAGGCAACCATCTTAGTCCTTGGAAGTAGCAACGCATCTGTGATTGACTTCAGATAGAATCCCTGTTTTATATGAAGTTGCTTACCCATTTTAATGGACGGAAGTGGCCACTTACCATCAGGTGGACTGCGTGCTCTTTGTTATTCTGATGTGAAAAAAAAACATCTATCTCACCTGATTGGAGCGTGCACTAAATGGCCACGGGCGCAGATGTTTGAGCGGATAACGGAAGTTCTCAGCCAACATATCCATCAACTCGGCCACGGTCGCCTGCTTGCGTACACGGAACACTCTGTAATGTGCCCGTTCAGGATCGTATAGATCATTGCCTTGATGACCGTCGAAGGCCTCCTCCAGTACCACATTCACGTTCATGTACAAATGGGCTTCGTTGCGTTCTTTGCGACGAATCTATAACAAATCGATTTCTCTCATCAGTTTAGTCTAATTATTACGACAATTAATAGAAAATTATATGACAATTATATTTGACGATATTGATTTTGCTTGTTTTTATATAGCGACTTCTCAAAATTTAATCGATAGTTGCGTATCATTGATTTGTTATATATATTAAAAAACTTTCAATCTGTGTTTATTTAAATTCTCGGAGTATTATTATAAAAAAATAAGTACTACTACTAATCAATGTTTATCGAAATGATTGACAAATATGGGTCACATACTAATATTGGCATGTTGTAATTTCGTATTTAGTATCAGTGCAGAGATAGGGTCAGCGAAGCTCCAATTACTGACGCCTTCTGTACATTAAATATTGTTGCAGAGAGAAATAATTTAGTTTCTTGCTCTCCGAACAAATTAACAAATACGACCCGACGAGATAAAATGTTTAAGTAATAAGCTGTAATAATAGTTGGGTTGTGAAAAAAATAATTAAAAATCGTTAAAAATATACTTAAAGGGTATGTGAGGAATACATGACGTAACGTGACGTGTGACTCAAATTAAATCTTCTTATGTAAATACCTACAAATTTACAACTATTTATCCTATTTATTCACATAAATATAACTTACGGTTTCAATTCGCTTTTCCTCTGCAAGTCTTTCACTGAGCTCTGTGGGTATATCTGCTTGTGTTACCTCTTGTAACACTGTTTTTAACTGAGAATCCCTGAAAATGTGAACATACCATCTATATATGCTCAATTAATATCCGAAATAAACTACATAATTCTGTTCCTCTTGTGAAAACGGGAATAAGTCTGATAATTGCCATTGGCAAAATAAGATTGTACCAGAAACTATATAAGTCTCATTTTTTGCCCATGGCAAAACTCATACTTATACCCTTATACCCGTTTTCACTAGGGGCACAAAATTATCATCATAAATAGAGAATCATTTTAACAAACAAACTCATATATATTATGTAAGTGAGCCGGCAACGACACCCTTCAATATTTATGGCGGTGATACTTCACCGACTGAACCATAGTCGTTCTACCTTACAAATTAACCATCATATTGAAAACATCATGATTTCTCACTAACTATGAAATCCATGAAGCTCTGGAAATCAAAACAGTAAAAGAAGAAAACCAGCAGTCTTCTACTAACTACAAAAATCGGCTCGACAACCACCCGAATGACTTGGCTGCCGAATTAAGAAAAATCAACGACAGTAAACGCCTTAAACATCACGATATCCTGACTACATGCTCGATGGTAATATAGGAGTGCTTCCCGCTAAGGCAACCGCTCAAAATGTTTCAATGGCCCAACAAATTTGTGATTGCAGATGCAGTCACACACAAAATAAATATTGACAAAGGCATCTAAAACTAACCTGATATAAACCAACATGTACGCGTTAGTGCAGTGGCGTACAGTTAAAGCCATGTCCTCGTCGTGACCGCCATAGTTGTATTCGATGGCCTCTTGCTTCGTACACCTCGATACAACGTCGTCGTCAAACTTGCACCACTGCGAACGATCAGAATATAAGGACAAAGAAAATGTTCTTCATTACATCATATGTTTAACAAACAGATTTCATGTGTTAAATTTAAGTGGTTGTACAATACGATTACATTCTCATTGTCTATGTTACATTACAATCTACTAGAAATGGCTCCCTCAATAATAACAAGGACTTAACCATATTCTTATCTTACCTTTACTAAAGAAAACTCATCAGAAAAATCCTTGCGATGTTTTCCTTCATCTTTTAACTGAATGATAAGTTATTTCTAATATACACATAACATTGAAAAGTCCTAGAATTTTTACTCTGAACTTAGCAAACGTGGCCAAAATTATACCATTACAAATCTTTTGTGCCCACAACTAGGTGAATATACGTATTGAAACTTAAATAATTTAAATTTATCTACTTAATTATACTTTAGAAACAACGCAAGCTCATACATACTCATCTTCCCATCGCCTTTCAGGTAGACAAATATGTCAGCGACAGTGGGAAGTCTGCCGTCTAGATAGATATGTTCATACAATTCCAACTAAATGTTAATTATACTATATAAATAACACAAGAATGAACATACTATATAAATAACACAAAAATGTATAGACATTTCTGACCTTCCCATCGTCATTCAATATAAGGCTACTCTTGCACACGTTATGCACCAGGTAACGTTCGTATATTTCTGGCTAAATGCGAATTACACTATATGAATAACACAAGCTCATACATTGCTGACCTTCCCATCGCCCTTCGGGTTGATAAAGACGACGTAATGGCCACCGTGGTTGTCGCCGGAATGCACGAGCACGGCGTGCAGCGTGTAGTCTGCAGGAGTCTCCGGCTTCTCTTGGAGATACGCATCCAAATTGATATGTTCGTAGAATTCGAATCTGAGAAAGTGTTTATTGCATGTTAATTACATTACGTTCGTAGAACTTATCGAGGTTCAGCAAGTTTTAAGAACAGCTCTGTACTAATATGAATATAATTAGTTCTGATACTGGTAACAGAAACTCAAAGTTCGAGTACCATATACTATAATATATTAGAAGTCTGTATCCAGCAAAACTTTCAAAATATTTTAGAAATGTGGTAGACATAAATGTAGCTTTTTTCATAAGTAGTCCTTTATAATATTTACAGTTACGATTATAATAAGTAGTATATACTCGAAACACATGACACTGAAATATCATGTGTTTCGATTAATTACACAAGAAATACAAGTTTCTTTTTTTTCTATGTATGGAAATAGTAAATGAGCATGCAGTCCACCTGATGGTAAGTGGCTACTGCCGCTTATGGAGATCTGTTATCAACCCTAGGTAAGATCATAGTCTTACCTAAGGTTAGCCAAAGATGCGTTGCTACCCCTTAAGACTAAGATGGAATGCCTCGGAAAAGTATGTCTCCCTTACCACACCCTTCAGACCAGAACACAATAGCAAATAACACTGCTGTTATTAGGTAGAAATGGGTGTGGCGGTGGTGCTTCCGAAGTCGAACCACAAAGACTTCTACCACCTTAAATGCCTAGTAGAAGCCTGAGTATAATATCATTTAACTAGAGATGTACCCAATCGTTAAAATAATAAATCCGCGAATACGGATCACAGCTTTCTTACAATTTTTACCGGCTTACATAAGTGCTCTTGACCTTGAAACTTTAAAGACGTAATGATTGTTTTGAGTAAACGTAATAAACTTTTATGAAGGATACATTTATTTTCAATACAAATGAGCCAAGTATAATGTAATGATTATATAAGAACCAAATAATATTTTAAATGGAATTTAATAGTATTTCAGTGCTATCTAATCGCATATATACGTTTAGTATTTTTACATGCAATGAATTTATAAATAACTAGCTGAGCCCGCGGTTTCACCAGCGTTTAAAAGAAATGTAACGTGACATACATTAACCGAAATTTTATACCTTTAATAATATCTTTTTTATTCTCTTTAAATACATTTTTCCCGCACCCGTGTATTTATTTGGGTAAGGATAAATATTATATTAATAAAAACAACTCCGCAAATAATGCATTATTTTGGAACAAATTTGATTAGCATTTAAAGGGTACAGTGAGTTTACCTGAAAAGATAGACATATGCTGTCGCTGACTTTTTTTTAGAACTTTTAAAAGGGATCAATTCTGTCATATATAATTTTTACGAAACTTTAACCGTTTACGCAACGCATGCAGCGGAAGTTCTCATTAGAAAAAAAAAACTCGATTTTGAAACATTCTTCATTGGTGCTCCGTTCCTGTTAGTCTTAGCGTGATGATATATAGCCTATAGCCTACCTCGATAAATGGGCTATCTAACACCGAAAGAATTTTTCAAATCGGATCAGGAACTACTGTCCTGAGATTAGCGCGTTCAAACAAACAAACAAACTTCAGCTTTATAATATTAGTATAGATATAAATTTCATAAGTATAAAAGATCCGTTCAAGATCCACCTAAAAAGTAACGAAGATAGATCTTTCTCCCGCCTCGGATATCCGCGGATACGGGTACGGATATCCAGCACATCAATACATGTAACAAACATACAAAATCAAACGCACCTATCATTAAACTTGACCGAGCTGTCCGTAATGGGGTCGTACTGGAACCGCATGAGATGCAAATGCAGCACAGGCGGGAACGACGCGAATATCACCCCCTTCTCCGCCTCCTGCAAGCCGTGTTCGCCCGCGTCGTACTTGTTTTCGCCGTCCAGTGTCTCCGTGCTGATGTAGTCTTTGAAGGACTCGTCGACTGCAAGGGAATTTTTTTAAAGAATTTATAGTACGAGCGGGCATATGAGTACGCGTGTGTGTGCGTGTGTACGTGCATGCGACGTGCATCTATACGGTTTATGTTTCGTGACAGTTGGCATGTCGCGAGGAGATTAAGATAAGAGTGAAATATAATCGAGTAAGTGAAATATAATCGAGTTTTAGTCAGCAAAATGAGATGTCCGATTTATAATTTACTTTGTGAAATGAGACGTTCGATTTATATTTAGGTATGATTCTTTTAGTAAAAATTCCAAGTTATATTTACGTCAAAACAAGAAGCACATTCTACTGGTTCTCAAATTTTTAAAATCAAAATTGAAATACATTAGCTGTGAGATTTTAAACCTAAATATTTTACGTAGATTATATTATGACGATGTTCAGTAGACATACATAAAAAAAATTGTTAACATTTAAATTAAGTATGTTTTATTTCATGACACACATAGCATAATGATCGAAAAATACTCATTCAAGTAAACAAGAATTTTAATATTCGGTCCACAAATAGGGGAAAAATTGGCAAACATATATAAAAAAATACATACATTCGAACAAGGAACCTTGTCCTTTTTAAAGTCGATTAAAAAATATTACAACATGAAAGATGCGATCCCTGCCCAAGCTGACGACTAGATAATATATTTAGAGCTCTGGGTATGTCAGTCTGTGTACTCTGTGTCAGTCTATTCTTAAATCCCACGACACAGAGAAAACGTGTTGGGCGACAATATCAGTAAAACAACACTCACTATTCTTCTTTCCTTTAATATTGAGCTGGATATCGTAGAAGGTTTCCACACGGGTGCTGGACACGTTGACGTTCTTGCATTTGATGTATGACGTCATCTTGCCCTCAAACAACCGCGGAACGGTGCCCTCGACGCACGTGCCCTTCATCTTGCTCTCCAACTTATCAAGCAGAACCTAGAAGTAAATAAAGAATTTCCTTTGCATAAATAAACACATGTTTGTGTGTAGATAACATTAAGTTTGGTTGCCTCTTTAGGATTCTATACCCAATAGGTAAAAATGAAACCATATTAATAAACCTTTGCTGTCTGTTTGTCACAGGGCTTTTACCACATGAACCATAAAAGATAAATACTTGAAATTTAAATAGTGTTGTTTACTATGGCCGCTATAACAAAAAAATAAAAGGTAATGAAAAATGTATCCGGTCTTTTTTTAATTGTAGTATAGCAATATACCTCAAATTTTCGTAGTACATGTATTTTGTTGTATTTTTGACGACCCGCGTTGCGAAGTGGTCACCGTACCGGTCTGACACGCCCACTGCGTGTTCGATCCCCTGACACGTAATGGGTTCCGGGTTCGATCCCCGGCCAGACAGAAATCTGAATGATGAGTTTAGGTTTCTGTTCTGGATCTGGGTGTTTGTGTATTCGTCTTTGTGTGTCCATGGCACCCACGATACAGTAGAAAATCCTAGTGTGGGGTTATGAGTGTAGAAAGCGTATTTTATTTCTATAGCTGCCACTGCAATATATCAGCTTGCCATATATAATATGTTATGCAACGAATACTAAAAATAAAACAAATTGCAAATTTGGTGCTACAAAACCTTTCAGGCTTACACTTACACTTGGCCAATTATTTCTTAATATATTGGGACACAATGTCGTTCATAATAGATAATAAAGGTGCCTATGTGTGGGGTATCTACACACCAATCACACCATGCATTTAAGGATTCAATTATCATTGTTTTAACAATAAAGACCTGTGACCAAATAAAATCAATTTGAACATTCCAAATTTCCTGACTAAAAGGAAATGAAGTGAGTTGTCCTTTAAGACGAAAATTAGCAGCACTTAACTGATGCTACAAAACAGCAAAAGCAAAAATAAGTATGGGTATTGTCACTACAACTTTACAATGGAATGCTATTCCATGATTCAAGTCCACAAATACAATTTGCAGGTATTATAGATATGTGTCCATTAAGGGGTGACTAGTGTTATGTATAATATAAATAAAATGACACACAAACCCTCAAAAACTCCTGGACATCATGTTGCATGAATGAATCAAGTGTTTCCCACCCAAAACTCTTTGTAAGCTTCTTCGTGCCAACAGGTTTATCAGAGAACTGCAATTCGTAAAACACTCTTTGCAAAGCCAACGCAACTGACCTGAAAGGGAAATTTTTTAATGATATAAATAATTTTAAATAGAAGTAACTTTATTATTCCATAATCGCATGGGAACTTTTCTTAGACCGTCGGATATAATTGAAATTAACTTATTGTTTATATAGCTTAAGCTTATTCTTTGAACAATTGTGTTTGCATGAGAGACATAATATGTCTATTGATGTATTTTAGCGTTTAATGTACATTTCTCTTATTGGCTTTATCAAATTATTGAAATCATGTGTATTTTCGGGATATGAATAGCAGAATAGACATAATAGGTATGTTTCCAAAATTCCAGCTCGTATCGCCTAGGATAAAATAAATAAAGTAAACATAATTATTAAAATTGCAATTATGACTTCCCAATCACAATAAATTCCCGCCGCGCCTTTGGTCACGTAGTCACGATTATTAAGTAATTGCCTAAAGGCGATTATGTTTATAGTCGTGACCGCGCTCCGACCAGTTGGAGCGTACGAAAGGAGATCAAAAAGCTTCGAAAAAGCAAACATATCCCGAAATATATACATAATTCAAACAATATAGACTAAGCACAATGAACCTATTAAAACTTATAAGTCATGAATACAGTGACGCGAGTTAAAATTATTTGTACACGTTAAATGTAGATGTATACCTAGTACTATCATCAGATTCGGTAGGCATTTTGTATACAGCCTTTCTCAATTGATTGGTAAAATATAAAGTCTGTAGTAGAGAATTCATGTAACAGGTGGCGCCTTGGTTCTTGAGACCTGCGGGAAAAGGAGAATGTTCACAAGAAGATCTACAACTGTAAGTAATATATTTCATGCTTATAATGAATAATAATGGAAATATAATTAATTTACTAGTACGCAATTACTAGTTTCATATTGAAGTACCAGTGTTACATCAGAGCTTGTTTTATTCATTAATAATGAAATCATTAAGGATAATTTAAGTTTGATATTTCCGAGAAATCATTGTAATTGTTTTTAAGGTTTACTAAAAACAATTTAAATTATTACAAGCACATTTTATTTTATCTAACACCAGACTAATCTTCAAGTCCAGCAATCCTACACAGCCTTTGATTTCACCTTGTCCTATAATTGGATCAATATAAATGCTTACAATCCATTCCAGAACTAGTTCAGATCACATTGTAAGGACACCCAGGAGACCCAGATAAAATGCTTAAAATGCTACAAAAGGCTATATTTCTAATGTAATTTCTTTACTTTTTAACAGGTCTCATGAGCATATAGTTAAACAAATCTCAACAGCATGCTAACTACATCTAGCACAATGTGTTATACAATACAAACATATTTTCTCCTTACTATACTATTATCAAATCACTTACCAACATAACCAGTATGCTTCTTAGAGTCCCATGAAACTCCATGAGGCGCCTCGGCGGTGACGTGCACCTCCAGGGTGATCGAATCGTCCTTGATGTAACCCTTCTCGGGATCCAACACATCATTCCAGGCCATAAAATGGGAGAAACCCCAATCGTTCTCCTTACTGTAATTATTACTGTATTAAATTTTTATAACAAGTGTAAGCTTAAAGTAATAAAGCCAAACAATTAATGTCCTTAAGGCATTTGCCCCACCACCAGTTCTATTTTTTTCAAAAACATGCAATAGATCCTCAATAAAAATACTTGAGGCTAAATCTTTATATTAATATTAAATTGTTAATTGTTAGTATGAGTTGCATAAGCAAGGCATGTTTCCTTTGTTAGTTCAAACATAACAAGTGAGTTGAGTAATAAAACAAGCTAAAAGATGCCGGATTTATTTAAGAACTCTAAGAGAAATTCCTTATATTTTTAGCTTAAAATTTCGACTTAATTAATATCTATTTACCTGTTCTATAATTTATTATCTTCTTCAATATTAGGACTCATGATTTTTTTTTTATTTCAGCAAATAAAGCAAGTGGTATCTAATCAGCGGTGGGATAAGTGCCGTAAGCGACTTGCTTGCGACACAACTATACAAACCTGTAAAACAAATGTTGTATCTTTCTGAAGAATGGTTCGGTCTCGGGCTTGTTTGAGATGAGTCTGAGTTCAGCCATGGCGTAACACGACCAGCTGGATGATTCGCTCTCTCCGTTGCACTGAAGGAAGAACCCAAGGGACTTCTGTTGCTGGCGGTCGGGCGAGGGTGTCTGGCGCGGCATGACCATGATCTTCCAGGGCAGGTTGCGAACGTAGCATGGCGGGGAGAGCACGGAATCCTTGAGACTCCTGAAGTTGTGGACTGTGAACCGGAAAGTTGCTTCTGAACGTGCCTCATCATCTTCCATTTCAGCGTCCAGGCCAGCGAGCTACCAAAACAAATGATGGATACACTGCATTTTAAAAACCTGTTTTGCATTGAATGCTACTTATTACAAGATGCATAAGAATTTGCATTTTGTGAATATCACCTTGAGCAATATTTAGAAAAGATTTACTTTAAAAAAAAACAAAAAACCTCATGTCTTAGATGATCCCTATTGAACCTTTTAAATATGCATGGAATTGAATGTTGGCTCATTAACTTACATGCATGTCTGAAGATGTTGTCTCTTGGCTCTTCATGACTTCAGTCATCACTACCTCACCGTTGGGCCCTTTCATAAGGTCGTCCTCCCAGGTCTTTTCAGTAGCAGCCTCAACAGTTTCCACTGAAAGATGCAAACAACTCATGTACATAAGGATAAATAATAGAAAATATAACAGACAATAAGTAAATATTCTTTACTAGTGAATAAATAATATTTCCTTAAGATTATCCCTAAAATTATTTGCCAATGCAAAAATCTGTTAGGACATTACTTTGATGACATTAGTTTTGCTTCTCTTGACAATTTTGACGGTTACAACAAAACTGACATGATTAAATACATGATTTTGTAGGACACATATTTATGTACCTAGCCAGTTACTTATTATAGACGGAGACACTTTTTTCTTCAATTGTATACCAGTTGTATAATTTGCATAGCCATTATAATGTTAAACTTATTGTTATTATTTGAATACCCAAAATATTATTTACTCCTGTCTTTATCATCTATGCTAACTGTATTAAAATATTTTGTTTTAGTGATAAATGCTTAATTTATGCAACAACACCTTTTTTATTTCTTGACTATAACTTTATATTATTTGCTTTCAATTTTTCTTGGGCCCAATCTAGTAATACACTATTTTTTAAAAGATACATCTATTTGATTACTTAAATATGGGTTTCATGTCGAAGACCTTTAAAAATATGTATGTCAACATACTAGAAGGAAAAATTATTAAATTTTTCCTTGACAAAATATTAACATAGCACTATTTGAACAAAACTATTTAAGTGCCCATGATTTTTTTACCATGGAAAAAATGTAATATTTAAATTATATTACATTTTAGTAACAACTTGATAGAACAAATGGATATAAATAAAATAAAGACTATATGTTATCCTAGCATATGGACTTTAAGTATATTTTAATTTCTATCAATTAAATTCAGTTGTTTTGGTTTGATGCAATTTCTAACAGACAGGTACAAATTCTAAGACTTATAGAAAAATCTATTATTTTCACTGCTCAAAACTATTAATTACAAATATATGCAATATACAGACACACAGATCTTTAATTTTTATTATATAATAAAATAAATAAATATTAATATGGATCAATGATGGATTTGTATATTAAACATTGCCACTGTTGCCCAAAAAGCTAAACTTATCAAATAATTTTTATAAGATGTTTGGATTGAAATGCACAACACACATGCACACATAAATAACAATTTTATTATGAAAGATCTTATAACGAATAACACATGGAATTTCCTTAATTCACAATTATGTATTTTTTGATGACTTTCTAATTGTCATTTTAAACACTAATAAATATTCATAGAAATATCATAAAAATATTTCTTAAACTATCCAGCTACTACTCCCCTCCATTATCTTACTGTTCCAGTAATCATTAGAATGGTCATGTCTTCTAATGGTCATAAGCCTGCCATAAACAAAACTACACTTGCTTGTACCTGGTAAAATAGTGTATGCAGTAGATAAATAACAGACCAGAGAGACTTTTCCTTTTATTAAATCCGTAGTTGACCTCTACAACAGTAGGGTTAACACCAGTGGTATTGTTGTAAGCTGAAACCACACACTCAACTCTCACACACTAACACTTATAAGCAATTATTGTAACAATGTAACAAATAAATATAAAATGAGAAGCAATAAATACCCTTTTTTATTTTTCATGTAGATTAGCATCTGAAATTCCAGCTGAATACAAAGGCAGGGAATAAAATTAATAGGAGTATAATGTCATACATTGAACTTTTTTATTTTAAGGTACAGTCATACAAAAGAAAAACTCAATTGTTAAACATTTTGTTTTAACTTTGAATGTTATTTATTTTGATTGTACCCAATCACATTACAAACTGGTAACACCATAAATTTAGTACACAAAATTGACATGTTACTCATCAGCTGTGTCATTGTCATCTTCAGTATAACCTCAAAATTAGCATTTATTATCTTTAGCATTACTCATAGATCATATGTCCTAAATAAACATCTTTTATTTTTATTTATCTTTATGTGTATGATAAAGAACTGAAAAGTAAAATAATTTAGTTATTGATTTGCTACGTTTATCTGTCAATCTATTACATTCCAACAACAAGCAGTTGTCTAAAGCTACTGTTATAAAAGACATTTATATACTGCTAATTGGATCACATGTACAAAACATAATAGATACAACACAATCTATATATAGAATTGGACAACTTGCACTTTTTAAACAAAGAAAGTGTAATGCACTAACAGATCTAAGCAGATATGACACAGAGCATTGAACCTGAACCATTCTTGTACAAAGCATGTGTTTATAAACAATTTAAATAACTGTTAATGTGTGTGTAGGGCAGAAAAAATAATTGGAATCCAAATTGAGGTTAAGTCTGGAAAATAGGTGTGGAATGTTGCAGATTCAAGAAAATATATAGACATGTCACCCATTAGCAGCATGACAATGGCCACTTCCATACTTCAATGCCAAACAAAATTAGATAACTGGCTGCCATTATGATGGAATTTTATCAAGATTGTGAACGTGAGGTTGAAATGATGAGTGCTTTGATGGTTGACTGACCTTCTTGAGTCTCCATCTCCTCGACCTGGTTCACATTGGAGTCGTGCTGTGGCCTGTCAGGGGCAGGCGTGTGATTCATGTTAGCCGGGCGCGCCACCGAGGACTGTCGCCCACGACTCTTTGAAATGTCCTACGCAAAATGCACTTTAGAAAAAACACACCGCACATCAAATTTCACAAGATCCAACGTCCAACTATTGCACTGTACCTACCTTTACTGCCACGGGATTGCTCCCTTTAGCCTTGCTAAATATCCGCTGAACAAACTTCAAAGGACCTTTCTCATGGATTCCAGTGCTCTGCGACCCCGGGATTTTTACTTTTTTGGATGACAAGGTGTTAATTTTCGGAGAGTGTTTACTAGCGGCACGGCCGATGTCTGCGAATTTCAACACAAGGGATCGACGGTAGTGTACGCTAATAGCACATTCGTAATCTTACAATCATGGCCAGATATACTTAATCACGATATACGACGGAGTACAAAATTTCGCTATCGTATTCAGCTACAGAAGTATTTTCGCGAAAATAAACAAAATGGTGGATGTCTAATTTAATTTCTGGCTTCGAATGTGTGGCCCGGTTTGATCGACGAATGCACCATTTTATCATTCTCTCACATTCACTGTAGTGACGTACCTTGTTGTTTTGCGTTTTACGGTTTTGTACCATCCGGAAATTTTGTTGTCTATGGTAAGCACATTTTTTATATTTATTTCTGACGCAAATTGATTTTTACTATCATAACATTATTTAAAAATGAAAATAAAAAAAAAGGATGTAGTGTTAAAGCTAAGCCATGTGAATAATATCAATCTTATTTAACATTAAAGTCTAATATTTAATGATTCAAAGTAATCATTTCATTATTTTTTTTCATTTAGGAAAAAATACTTTACAACTATTTATAATAAAATTATTGAATTATTTACTTATCACATTGCCTACAACTTATTGAATAAATTAGAATCGTAAATCAACGCTACTTTCAACACGAGTTGTGTGATATAACTAAATTTACAGTTGGATAACGTTACAAATCGTTTTTGTTGTATGTTCATTTGTAACTGAATTTAATTTTTTGATTGTTGTTAACATGTAGAACGTTTTAATGATTTTATCAAAGACAGAAACGGACTTGAAATAAGTAGTGCTATGTTAGTTAACGTGATTTTAATTTAAACACGTTTATTCTGATTATAATTTACATTTGCAATTATCTGAAAATCATTGAGCCTACACACGGAACGCGAATTATATTTTAAGAAGAAATAAAAATTACATAAATAGTTAACTTACGGATACAAGTGTCAGAAACTTTAATACTTTAAATAATATTATTGACTCTGTAAAGTCTATACGTAACATTAATGATAAAATCTATGGTTGTCCTAAAATAATGAATCTGACGACGTAACAATATTTTTAGACATTTGTCTCAATTGTAAGTCAGTATGACGTTGACAAATTGTCAATATTTGGCAGTTGATTTGATTGTTTTGCTTGCGAGTTTGAGTCAAACTTATTTTGTTTTGCTGTATTTTATCTACACTACAAAATGTACAACTCGATGTTTAATGTTTATTGAATGAAAACATTACAGAAGTGTAAAAATGTTACCAACGAACCACAAAACTATTTTTGTATTGGATCACACGCCGTATTTCGGTATATCATCAGACAACCCGATAGACTTTGATGTCTCCAAGAACCGTGGGCCGGGTTATGTACCTCTGCCTCCAGTTTGCAAGTCCTTATGGACGTGTAGCGTAGAAGCTGCTGTAGAATATTGTCGTATAGTATGGGATTTATTTCCTGAAGGGAAATTGGTAGGCTATCATTTTTAGGTTACCTGTAACCTTATTTTATTACAATTAATAATTAATATTATAATTATACTAAAATAATACTATTATTTTCTGATTAAAGCAAATAATTTGTCATAGAATGCTATAAAGGGTACCACAACTTATTTATTTGCTGCTCCCAAGAACCAGCAATGGGTGTGTTGCCTAGTTGTTGTTATAAGTAGGGTGGTAACATATGAAAAAATCGAATATTTGATTGCATGCAATATGGCAAATGATTCTTTTTAAGTTAGTTGTATAAGTCTATTAATGGATACTGTTATTAATTATCATTAACAGATCAGAACAACAGAACAGAACAATAACAGAACAGATGCCTTGCACTTCTTGTTTCACTATTCAAGATTTTTATCGATCTGTACAGATTGTAAAAACCTTAATAAGAATCAATGTTTAAAAATGCACATTCTTATTTAAATGTTATATTTTGTAAACTCTGCTTTAGGTCCGTTTTGTAGTGAGTGATTCATTAGCACATGTTCTAAATACATGGGCACCAACAGAACAAAATTTGACTCTTGTAAGTATGCTTATATATTTCTATCCATTTAGTCCATATTTGATTCTATTTCCCTATTCATTTTTTCAAGCTTAATGGTCACTACGAAGAACTGTCTCATCCAGAAAGTTCTTCTCATCTTTATCTTCTTTATAGCTAGCTTATTTCCATAGAATTGTCTGCTTTGGTCATGATTACTACCATAAATATTATACTGTTTTATTTATCCAGGTCATGAACTATTTGTGTTCCAAATTTCATCCCAATTAGTAGGTTTTATATAAAAGTGTAAGAATATCCATTCTCAAAAAGTGTTGCCTTCATAATATGAGTAACCACTCCATCCCTCCTTCTTCATTCCTCTCCTTTCATCATCATCATCATTTCTCTTTCATCCTTTTCCATCCATCATTCCTTTCATCATCCTTCATTCATCTTCAATTCCACTTTTCCTTTGTATAAGATATTATTTTTATAGTATTTTCATTATTACAAACAATATATTTTGTTTAAAATAGCTGAACTTAATTGTGAAAAACATAGGCATGTCTCTAGAAAAATGCTTATATTGGTTTAGCCCATCCCTGTATATTAAATTAAAAACCACATGTGACCATTGCCAAAAAACATATTATATATTTTTTGTATAAATATCATTATGTTAATAATTTTTCTTCTACTCCTAGGTGCTCAATGGCCTGTGCATTGTTGGGCCAGTGCGAAGAGGAGCAGGTGGAGATGTGGTTGGTCTCTGTGCTGCTATTGAAGCTCTCGGGGAACCGTCGCCAACACAGGCGGCTAGTGACAGACATCTACAGAACTGGTATGAAAAATTCTGTGTCTCATTAAATGTTGTCTCTCTAATCACAGGTTTCTAAAATAAGGAATTGCTTTAAATAATAGTGGTATACTTACAAGAATGTTCTGCGGAATAATAATGGTTAAAGTTAGGGTCCAATATGCTTCTTGGCAAAATTTTCTTTTTTTATTATGTATAAATCTCCTACATATTTTCTTTAAAAAATCTTACTGCAATTAAAATGGTCATTATATTGCTATGCTGTTTTATGCTAATCAGAGTACAGTACAAACAGATTTTAATTGTTTGCTGCTAAAAATTCAATACAAGTATCATGCTAATCTCATTTGGGGTAGATTTTATATCTCCATGCTCGACAGTGGCCAATTAAATTGTCAATCTTATAATTAAAAAAATATATATTGTTAAACACTACTGACAACACTAGTTATAAACATCAATAAGAATATGTATAAACATAATGGTATTTAAGTTGATTGTGCCATGTGATCATTACTAGCATAAATAAATTTAAATCACAATATAAATATATAAATGAGTAATTAATCCAGAAATATTACAAAGACATATGTATAATTTTTACGCTGCTATTGAGACTATTTGATAAATAGATATTGTATTGACTCTATGAAAGTTGATTAACATGTACGAAGTTTATTATAAAAGGAAGGTAGAACCATAATGTGGATCATTCTGTTAATACCAGTGCAAGACGTTACTCTACCCGAATCCATTCTGAAGTTACATAAGTGTAGTAACCTGAAAGTATATAAGTGTGGTACATAATTAATCAGATAAATAAATTGAATATTTATAAAAAATGTTATTTACTTTTGGCCTTCCAACCTACTTCTGGAACAATATAATGAATATCCATAAGGTGTGCTAACATACCATTTTATCATTACCATTATTTTTTTTTTCTTTTAGTGGTCGGATAATATGTATTACTAGTGCCAGAGATGATGACTCTATCAGGAGTCTGGCAGAGATTGCTCTAAAAACATTGGTGCAACAGAACAAGAAGGCGGCAATGGCCCAACCATCTAGCTCATTCACATCAACATCATCTTCAACAACTGAGACTAAGCCATCAGAACAGTAAGTAGTTAGAAAATAGCTAGAGATCAAACAAAATGTCATTGAAGGAGGAGTTTAACTCTTATTGTTATATTTGTTTTAGTATTCATGCAATCTAAGCTACTTACAGCTACAGTCTTTGTGAAAAATATTTTTTAAGAAGATGAAAGATATTTCGTTAAGTTATAAAAGTGCCTTTTAATTCTTTCCGTACATAAACATTAACCCATATTTTCCTTTTTGGTACAAAAATATTGTTATTCTGCATTCTCTTAATAGAAGAATAAATAATTATTGTTGTTTTACAGAACATTAGTGGTAAATTATTGCCACTTAGTTGTGATAAATGTAACACCAGAGAAGGCAGAAACAGCGGTCAGTAATCAACCCTTAACAGAGGTAATAAAATACATTGTATAAGGACAACTTTATTTACTTTTATCTTACATTATTTATTTACCAAGTTGGTATGTGATAAGATTAACAGATTGAGTTATTTTAGGTACGAACTACTGCAATATGAGTATGTATAAAAACAAAAATAATAATAACAAATAGACATAATAAAAAGTAGACTTATAAAAAATGTCATAGAATAAAATTTCAAAATGTCAAGAAGTTCTGACTGTAAGATAGTTAAATATTTAACTGCTGCAATACTTAATAATATAATATTGAATCTTAAAAACTTTTCCACTTAAGACTTTATTTGTATTTGTTATTATTATAGTTGTTTACTGTCTATAATAAGGGGAAATCGGAATATAATGTACTAATATTTAATTGTGCGTTTATTGATATATACCGATAATATCTACTTAGTAATATGAAAGATCATCTCATTAAAAATATTATTGTTTGTCACAATTTTGTGTTTTCATTTATTGTTATGGACATGATCACTTTTACAATGTAAACAATACATTCTTACTATCATACATTACCACTTATTTTAATTCTTAATGCCAAATATGGCTTAAAGGGTTCCATATCACTCAGTAGAATCCTCTTACATTCTACATAACCCTCTTTAATGTGATATTTTATATGGTCTTAAAAAATACAACCACTTATAAATAAAACAGAAAATAAAAGGTTGATACATGAAAATGGACGCCAGCTGAATTGGAACTGCGCGCCATATAAGAAGTCTATACAATACATAAGACTCATTAATCTTATGTGATACCAAAAATGTATTAAGAGTGATGAATTCTTCAAGACTGATCAGCACATAATGATGAGCTATGGATCATTTGGTAACATTAAATATGATTTTATGTTGTCTATTTTTTGCAAACGCCTTTTGTATGTATATATTGTAATAATAAAAAATAAAATAATTTGATACAGATGGGCGGAGGCCTGATGGGTGTAGAAGTGATAGTATCCCGTGCTAGTGCCTTGGCAAACTTACTTGGTCGCCTGGTGTTGCCACATTACAAGTTAACTACAACAACAGTGACTGGAATTCCTATGAAGGTAAGATCTGTTCATGTCTTGACATAGGTTTTCTTGAGGAATTTTTAAATGTAATTACCATGCCAAGCGAATTCATATAATACCTTGTATGCCATATATGTCATATCTAGGAAAAGACAGGGGATTGTATTTTTATTAAAAATGTATAACTCGGATAACTCGTGCGGATTTTGAGCATTTGACGATATGTAAGATCAGAAAACTAATCTATAAGATTAGTAGATTTATGTTTGACTAAATCTATTTGAGCCATGTGACATGAGTAAGTATAAGCCTTAGTAAGTCAAGCATTAGGAAAAAAAATAGTTTCAATAAAAAAATATATTTTAACAACTCATAAGCTGCTAATATATTCAAGAGCTGCTGACATTAATCTCGATAGTGAACATCACTATGTTAAGAAATTATTTTATAATATAAGTCATTAACTTGGGCCAATAAAGAATGAAATTTGGTCTTTAGGATTGGCGTAAGTAAGTCTTTGGTCTTGAGGATTAGGAGGCGTGGGTATGTCATTGTTTCAAGATTTTCGTATTATTGTTTCTGCTTGGCGCGATCAATCTGCAAAAGAAAGGTTGCAGTTATATTTGTGAAAAATTCCAATTGGTCAAGTTTCTTTCTAAATTCATTCTCTAATCTTGATATTGATATAGCCTTTCTTTTTTGTATTTTAATTTAATGTTACTTTATTGCATCTATACTAATATTATAAAGCTGAAGAGTTTGTTTGTTTGTTTGTTTGAACGCGCTAATCTCAGTAACAACTGGTCCGATTTGAAAAATTCTTTCGGTGTTAGATAGCCCATTTATCGAGGAAGACTATAGGCTATATATCATCGTCGAAACTTACGTTCGTGAATCCGCGGGGCGCAGCTAGTTTAAAATGAAAGTGACCAAAACTATTACAATTTCATTCTTTATTGGCATAGCTATATTTATTTAATAGACGATCCCATATTGGCTATTTAGTAACAGTGTCTTTTTTTACAAGTTAAAATTATTACAATAGTCGACAATAGATTATTAATTATATCTTATAGCATAACTTTAATATTTGATTTACACCAATTAGAACAGCCTAATTTGTACCGTAATTTTATGTACGTTTTTTTTATTAATACAATAAAAACTTATGATTGACTAAAATACTTTAACAGCGAATTTTTAAATAGTATTACAATTAAAAAAAACGTCAGAGATTTAGTATTTTTATTCTCCCTGCAACTTATGAGACGGTATTTTTAGGAGTTCAAGTTATTACTTCTTGTCTTTTTAATTTTATATCTGCGAACACTACAGATATCCCATCAACATTTATAAAAACACA
>MOOZ01000614.1:281196-300963 GCA_002930495.1 Cecropterus lyciades | reverse complement strand
AAAAGATTTTTTAATTTTTATGGCTTCGGATAGCTTAAGATATTATCCGCCTTATGATCTAAGCTGAATGACAATAACTTAGTTTAAACATATATTAAAAATTTAGTTTGAAGACATCCTTCCTGCCAATTTACTATGCGATACAACCTTACTTCAAATGAGTTACGGCTTTTGTGCTTCTGAGGGCATAATATTATATAAAAAGGATTTAAACTTATGTGAAGTGAAAGTCCTTCATTCATCGATGAGTAGCCATTCGTGGAATGTAAACAGTTCCTAATAGGATTGCAGTATTATGCTTAAGCTACACACCCGACGAGTGGACCGAGTAATAACAAAGTTAGCTGAGTGACAAATAACTCAGCTACAGTGAGCATCGTTTAGCTGTGTTATTTGTCATGCTGATCGTTCTGTCAATGTTTTATTTTTTTCTTTTCTGTGCGCGAGTCGAAGGAATGAATGACGAACGTTGCGACTAGGAGAGCGTATAGCTGCTAGGGTAATATTCGCGGCAGCGCGATGATCAATGCGCGGGGATAGCACTAGCACATATACACACTAGCGGCAGCAGCACGAGGATCATAGTGTGGTTAAGTGTAGACTGAGTTGAATCGCTTTTCATAGTATTATACATATGTCCGACCGAAGACTCGGCTTCGGTTTCGGCCAAAATGACCGAAGTTTTGGCCGAAGCCGAAGTTTTCATGCCAACGAAAACATTGAACAAATATTAACGAATGCAGAACACCACGATTAAGATGGCAAAGCGCAGTGGTAAGCGCACACTCCGCAGTGGGCTTGCTTTTCAGCTATGTTCGAAGTTCACATTATTTTGAAATGTTATGTTATGTTGTGACAAGATGCAAAGTGATTGTAATTTGCTATGGAAGTTGTTTATACATAGTCAATATTAACTTTAATATACAAAAGTTATTCAAATTGGCATATTATTATTAGTAATTTTTGACAAATTGGAACTGAATTTTTTGTGGTTTTTAAACATTCGGCTTCGGCCGAAAGTTGAGATGATAGCCGAATAATCGGCTTCGGCTTCGGCCAAAAATCGACCTTCGTTCGGACCAGTAAAAATCTAAACACCTAATTTATAGGTGGTTTTGCGATGGTGGACACCCCGTTGTGCAGACGGGGGTGCGGGAGGATGCAATGGGCCGCTGTGGCGGGTCACGCCTGCAGACGTGGCCTCGCGTCCCTCCGCCTGCCTTGTCAATTTCCTACTTAACGGTCGCTCGGTGACACTAGAAATGCCTAGGTGAGTTAAATACGCGATAACTAAGCACACAAAACAATTCCTTAGAATATTGTATGTTTTTTTAACCGACTTCAAAAAGGAGAAAATTCTGAATAACTGTGTTAGACTTCAGGTAGAAGTCGCATCAAATCTCTGGTAATTTAGAGCTATCAACTCTCTGGGGGCTACTGTTAATTACAGGTTGGAAGCTCAATGTAAGTAAAAAATTCCGCATCCAGTTACACATGAAATATGTTTTATGGCTCTCAATTTCATTTTAGTCCTCGGGAAGTAGCAACGCCAGATGCGTTGCTACTTCCCGAGGACTAAAATGATTGCCTTCAGATAGAACCCCTGTTCTGTATGAAGATCTTTAGCGATGTCTATAGGCGGCAGTGAGCACTTACCATTCGGTGGACTGCATGCTCGTTTGCTACTTGAAACTTATAAAAAAATGTTTTTAGGAAAGGCGGAGGTCGCACCGCGTCACACGTTCTGACCGCGCAGGGAGGGGAACTATGGATTGGATTTTTAGGTGGTCGGACGCCGTACGACGATCCACCTGCGCTCTCTGAGGGTGCTGGAGGGAGAGTAACCGATTATAGGTAATTATTACGAGGTTATGGCTAGAATAAATTTAATCTACTTTTAAGGAACTTACGTATAGTACAGTACTTAAGTGTAAACTACTTGTTTACCCCAAAAATATTTAGCCCCTTTTTGGTTAAAAAAAATATTGCTATACTGACAAAGCCTTAAATTATGCTTCAATTGTAACATACGGTAATTTTAATTATTCTTATTTTTCATTTGACTGTTACAAATTAATTGTAAGAACTATAAAAATAAAAATCTTGCTGCAAATAGGTATAAATGTCTTCTGTTTTTGTTCTAAATTCCAGGATAAAAGAATTCGGCGCACTAATGCATCAAAACAAATTGCATCCGATGCGCGGTGCGGGTGCGAACGGGCGCGCCCGTTCCCGCCTACAACGGCACACAACATATTGGCCGCTTACTATGTCCTCTACGCTTATATTTAACTTGGGCTCTGTAAGTGTTCTTAATTTATCTTACCCTATCAGCTCTTAGTCTATTTGTGAAAACCTTATCTTTGTAAAGGTAAGTATTATCATAAATAGCGTTTTTTTTTTATTTAATAGTGGTGGTGACCATATTAAATTACTCATTTAATATAATACTTCCTTTGTGGTAATTCTTTTGGCTTTGGGCGTTATTGTTTAAAAAATACTATATAGTACTTACTTGCCGTTAGCAACGATGATAATGACAACTACTTAAAACTTGTCATATGTGCTGTTATTTATTTCTTATGTAATTTTTAGAACGAAAAATGTTGAGTGAAATTTGCTTTTAATTTAATTTTTGAATAACTTAAAATGTGGAGTTTAACTATGCTACTGATCGTTCTGAACTTTATTCCCGTCTGGGTCTTTAAAGACCCATAACAGTCAGTTCATGTTTGTTTTTTGTGTGTATATTGCATAAGAATAGTAAGTTTTATTTGTAGGCATTGGAACCGTTGACTCGCCTGGTGCTCCAAGAAACGTTGAGTGACGACGAGGTGGACACGTGTCGGAGTGTACTATTGTCTCTCTTAGGCATGGAGACGAGACATGAATTTCCCGTTGCACAGTTACCTTCTAACATGAGGTAAGATTTTATGATAGTATTTGAAGAGTGATGTATGTTAGTCGCTTATTGACGAAGAATACTTTATTATAGAGCCTTTTGAATTTTGGATTAAAAGTTTAACATATTAAGTGTCAATAGTTTTCCTCGTTGTTGTGTATAAAATATCTATTTTTAATAAAATATATATCTATTTTTCTATTCTAATAAAATATATCTATTTTCGATTTCAATAATGTAGTTTACAGTTTTTAACAAACTTTCCTTTCGTACCCTTTACTTATACGGTTTTTCAAATGTACTTATAGGCAGACAGATAGGCAAACATTTTATAAAAGGTTTTTATTCCTCATAATATCGTAGAAATTTCGATTTTTTTATCATACGATGGGAGCTAGAGTATGGTAGCTTGTATCCCTGTGCTTGCACCCGTGTCCTCATGACTCGCTCAATTTTGTACCTTAACATGGGGAAGTTTCTTGCAAATTGGCAGAGAAGATTAAAAAAAGAGTGGAGGTGAATCATTCTAATTTTCAATCCTCATAAGACTCTTTAAATTTAAAATATACTTTAATCTTCCACATAAACAGGGGCAAGTCGAGCTCCCGTCGCGAGGAGCAGTGGCGTCAGATCTGGAGCGAGCTGGAGGCCTTGCTCCGCGCGCACGCTGCGTCGCCCGCGCACCGTACCTTACTACGCACGCTGCTTGAATGCCGCGCGCAGAGCAGCCACAATAGTGACAGTATGTATAAAATACACCTACTCAATGGAATGGACTCAGCTATAAAGCTAAAAAGAGTGAAATCCTTGTCTTCAGGGGGAAAAACAAACCCTCCAACTTTAATCCCACGTTTACGCTATTCGGATCCCCCCTGAGGCAGGTGGCTGAGTTCAGGTACCTCGGCCATATAGTTAACGAGCGCCTCGAAGACGACGGGGACGTTGAGCGAGAACGACGTGCGATGTCGGTCAGGGGCAACACGTTGGCCCGCAAGTTTGCACGTTGTGATAGGCAGGTAAAGTTGTCACTGTTCCGAGCCTATTGCCAAACCTTTTACACGTGTACCGACACGGCGGGGGACCCTCAGAGCTCTACATGTGCAATACAACAATGTGCTGAGGACGATGCTGGGAAAGCCGCGTTACTGCAGCGCATCTGCCATGTATGCGGAGATTCGAGTGGACGATTTTTTCGCAATCATCCGCAAGCGTGTTGAATCCGTGATGGGACGGGTGGCGGAGAGCACCAACATCCTCCTTAGTACTTTGGCGTGCAAATTTGACAGCCCTCTCTGCGCCTGCTGGAATGGTGCACACACGCTCCTTAATGGGCGTCTGTGTAGTTAGGAATTTGTGTTTATGCTTAATTTTTTTATACTAACATAGGCTAAGTTGTTTTAATACTAACCCGTTTGTTTTTTTGTTTTATAATTATTTTACTAACATATTTATTAAGAGAATTGTATACTAACAGAACCGGACCGATTAATGGGTCCATTCGGTTAAGTATAAGTCAGTTAAAAATCACAATCTCGTACGTTTTTTGTGCGATAAGATAAGTATAGGAAAAGAAAAATTGCCAAAACATTGAGTTGATATCTGAAATAACCGCTTTTATCTATAGATACATGAATTCTCTACCATTTTAATTAATATGGCCATTATAAATTAAGGCTTTTTATAAGTATAGAATTTAATTGTTTTTATTACAACTAGTTTTATAGTTCCGTACGAGCAAATCAAAGACCAATATATTAGTATAGGTCATTTATCAAAGCCTAATACTATTTATTTAAAATAATAAACTACTTTTTATTACAGGCGACTCTCGCGCCACAGTAATACGAGCAACGACAGATTCCCCTCTATCTCCAGTCGGAGCCGGCAATGGGGGCAACGGTAGCGGCGATGTATGGGCACCTAGAAACGTTTTAGATGCACTCCTAGGCGCCCCAAGACCTGCTAGGCGGCCCGACTTTGCGGGAAGAATGGCCGCTGGCAACAGAATAGCAACATTGTACCCTCAGTTGCAGCAAGATGTTGAACAACATTGATAAGTAGTGTTCAATGAGAAAAAAAAACGAAAAAATCTTACAAGACTGAAATCTTAAAGGTGTGAAGTCTACAAATCTACAATTGGCAAATGGAACTGAGCTTTCAACTTATTCTGAAACAAAACTTATGCCAACAGTGAGACCGTAATAACCATGAAGTTGAAGTGTAATAATGTACTTATACTTTTTGTAAGTTAATAAAATAAAAGCTAAATCGGACATGATTTTTGCTTTTTCTTTGCCTATTTGTATCCATTAAGATCTACTGCTAGACATAGGCTTCTTCCAATACATCTCCAACATGTTATGACCATTAAGTTATTGAGATATTTATAGATACTAAAATGAGTGTTTCCCTTACAATTTCGAAAAGTAGCACTTTATAGATAAGTTTTATTGATAATAGTTTGTTTCAATAATTACGTTGATACTATTTTGTTACTTATTCACTATGAGGTAATGTGGAGAGGTAAAGATTTAAGTGATGTAAAGAATTAAGTGTATAAATACCGACATGTGTTATTATTGTATAGTGTATCATAGTTATATTTTGGTTATGTGAGTTTTAATTAAAATTTAGGGATGAGGAAATAATGAAAAAGGCAACATTATAAAATTAATATCTTATATTTGTTCAATAAAAACTACATTGTGGGCCCGTGTCCCGGCGCCCGGGTAACACGACCTTTGTATTATCTTGTTGCATATAAACTTTAAACTCTGCGGGCAGACTGTGTCATAAGGCAATGGTGAGTGACGGCCATATCCGTCTGGTTCCTGGTCCGGCTGACCCCTCGCCGCCATCGTATTCGACTCGTTACAATTATTGGAATGTCACGCGGGATGCGACGTTCAAACGTTAAAATTATTACAAACGAAACTAACACTAGGCCCTAACGCGAGCCGCTCCCGAACACACACGCGAAATATTGTACAATCTCATACTCGAGGAGCGTCCGGTGAGTCCGTGGAAACGCATCCAAAATTAATTAATAATTATCAATTACCCTATAAAACTTACAAAATCGACCGGTACTCTTAAAACTTAAGGCTAAGTTAAAATTAAACGGAATTGAAAAATAAATTACCTAGGTACAATATTTTAGTCTAGAAAGCTATTTATAGGCGCACGAGGGATGGGTGGGTTATGCGCGTGTCAGTGGGTGGCTTCGCGCAGCTTCTTGGCCACGGGCACGGGCGCGTCGCACGAGTCGCCCAGCGAGCTTTCTTCTGCTGAACTTGCTTCTTCTAATTGTCTGTCATGAAATAATGAAAGAATCATTTAACAAATATGCAAAACTCAGGTCACTCACTGTAAATAAAACCATAGAGTTTATAGTTTTGTGTAATGTCTATAAACATGTCATTCTCAATCTGAACTGTTACTCTCATGAACACTCAAAAATGTCTTATTTAGTTGCTGCTCTATTCGAAATTGCATTCAGATAACCATAAAACATTCTTAGCGTGAGGTATACTTCTTTTAACAATAAATTATGTTGTTATATATTATATTATAATAATAACATTAAAAATTCCAAAACAGGTTCTATTAGTACATCCATTTATCCATTATTTAGCAGGAACTTTAATACTTTCAGATACAAAGTAATTATCTCAGTTCTTGTATGTTTCATGAGTTTTCAAATATACCCATATAAGGAGGTAGGAAAGAATGAAAATACAGATATTTTTTCATTTTTGATACTGATTAATTTTGTTTAAATTTAAATACACATAGAAAATTGCAAAAAAAAAAAGAGAAACAGAAGTAAACGCCATAATTTTCAGAATTTCTATACGCTAATCATTAGCTTACGGTTAAAATTGGACAGTATGATATGTTTTACTATACTAATAAAAGTTAACTTACCGTTTACCGCGCGGCGTACTGAAGGCGGAGTCTGAGTTGTCGGAGGGGGAGGCGGGCGTGGCGGGGGACGCGGCTTTCGCGTCCATAGAGTCTTCCGTGCACGACGTCGTTGTGTCTTCGTTCACTGAGTCCACGAGTTTGCCTGTAATCACAGTAATTAGCTTCAACTACTTACTTTTTACCGATAACTTTAATGCTAGTTTAAAAAAATATTTTTTCATTATAAACTCTTCATTAACCACTGCCATTTCTGGGCTGGGTCCATCATAGAATTATTTAGGCCATAATCCACTACGTCAGCCAAGTGGAGACTGTTAGACTTCACAAACATTTGGGATCTAAACATATTAATGGAATTAAGATAGGTCAACATATTTTCTGTCCTTCAAAACTTTTATCATGCAATGTAGTGGAAAATGAAAATTTTATTACTATATACAAAAACAATTTATAATCTTTCAAGCCGGATTTCTTGATGATTGATGATTGTACTTCAAAATTGATAACTTTGTAAGTTTCTAAATAAATTAATAATTCAAATTTTACCTAATCCTAAGACATAACTTACCATTGCCGTTTGTGGAAGGTGGTTCAAGATTGCTTTCGTCGCTAGGTGGCAGTGGTGAGCCGCCGTTCGTTGGAGTGACCGTCAAGTTATTGGGTTCCTTGCCTAATAATTCTGGTTGCAAGTCCGATACTATATTGTGTGTCCATACTGCGAGTTCTACCATGTGCGGTGACCACTTTTTGCCGCAGCCGTTTTGTTCCTACGACAATACAATTTAAAAATTATTTTGCGTATTATATGTGATTTGTAAATTTTATAATAAATATCCAATATAAAATTGAAAGCTGCAGTAATATATTATTACAACTTTTAACTCTTTCATATATCTTTAGTTTGGCTTAATTATTCATAGCTACTTTTATTATAACCCCTTTTTAATTATCATTGCTAACTAGATAATATACTCTTTAACATGTAAATCTATACAAAGCTTTGTTATATTTCTTCTTTTTTGCAGTATTTTAATTTTAAATTAATTTACATAATTATAATTTTTTTACAAACAATTACATTATTTTTGTATATTAGGGCGAATTGCAAATAAAAATTACATGAGAAGCAGAACTAATTCATACAACCAAAAGCGAACTAAACTCGATGTAACGTAATTTGGCGATTGCTTGCTAGAAAATAACACATAAACAAGCAATTAAAACTGTCTTTCACTATTAAATTTGCCAATATACTTAAAATAAGAACTTCAGTTCTGTGGATAAACCCAAATTAAAATTCCATGAGTTTCCCTAAGCTATAAAGCGATACACGTCGACTCGTAATTTACCATTTCTCAGCCCTATATTCAAGGCTTCACGCCATTGTGTTAGTTCCATACGACTATGGAATTATGACTTTAAACAATAGAACAAAAATATCCACGTGCCAGTACTGTTTATAATATTTATGTTACGGTCATTTAATGCTTAGCCATGCTAGTTTGCTTGAAATTTTCATTAAGATTATTTCTGACGCTTGTATTTATCTCAAATTCGTTGACAATTGCATGGCTCAATCTAAGCACTGGACTAAGGCACATAAAATATTGTAACTTGTTTTTTTTTAACTTCATAAAAGTGAATTTCTAAAAAGATGCTTAATGATTTATTGTATGATACGATTATAATGATTATAATAACAAATGTGCCAAAAAGGTTTTTTATAACTTAATGATTATAAGATCCTTTTTTATAATATCTAGTGAACATTTTTTTAAATCTTATTACTTATAGTTAAAATTATACCTCAAAATTAGTTCCAGTTCTCATCAGTATTTTCATTATTCTGTATATATTGAAATTTCGCAATCTTTTTTATCTTATATTCGGCTTATAAAATAGTTGACGTAAACTTACCTTATTTAACCTATCACAGACATTTTTAATATGGGTTACAAAATTGAGGTATTCCTTGGCAGTGTAGTCGCTACCCTCCATTTCGGGGATAGCTTGTAAGCACTCGTCGGCCATGAAGGGTGCTATTTCAGGGCTGGCCGCTGCGAGTAGTGCCGATGCTGTCGCCGTGCCAACGCCCTTCAAGTTACTCAGTGCAGTCATTGCTGATTCGATGTTAGGCAATTTTCTGAAGGCTTTCTTTGTCTCTTGCATGACTGCTCTGGGTGTGTTTACTTTTATGAGGTACGATAACTGTGGATAGAACTTTCCTCTCTGCAAGGAAAAAAATTGTTATATGTTTAATTATTTTAAAAAAACTCACTGTAATAAAATACTAATATGAATATTTAACTCATAAATATTTTGAAGGAAAAAACGGCTGTAATGTTTCAACAATAATCTTGAATCAAATGAGCTTTTAATGTTTTTTTTGCTCAGTTTATGAATACTGATATTATATATTTAACGCGTGTTAGTAGTCCCTTCAAATCATACATTAAAGTTGATAATGGATAAAGTGGAATTACACTGATTTTTTGCCTTAAAAATCTTTTAAGGCAACTTTAAACCTTAAAAAAAATTAAGGAAAATTACTACAAAATGACCAACACATGTACATCTGCTCCATGGCTGAATTGAATTTGAAACATGTGTGGGCAAGGTAAAACTTTACATTCAAATTTATTCCTCACAGAGCAAACTTCAATTACGACCAATTTAAATGTTTTTATAGATATTCACATTCAGGTAGCTATGTACATAAAATATCAGATGGATTGTACTGTTAGTTTTGTTCAATATATGAAAAACTTACTGCTTGTTTCCATTTCATAAGCTGTACCAACTCTTCGTGTATCATATGCGCATCTTTACCCCTAGATTTGATCTTCTTTGGCAGTTCATTTTGATACCTGAAATGATGACAAAAAACATTGTTTACACTGATATGAATTGTACAATATGATATATTTGTTACTGTTATACAAACATTAACAATAACCAATATTTTCTTTATAGTATGGAAGTAGCAAATGAGCGTGCGGCCCATTTGATGGTAAGTGGCTTCTGCCGCCCATGAACATCTGTAATCAACCCTAGGCAAGACCAAGTCCCACCTGAGGTTAGCCACACATGCGTTACTACCCCTAAGGACTAAGATGGAATGCCTCGGAAAAATATGTCTCCCTTACCACACCCTTCAGACCAGAACACAACAGCCCATTGCTGTTATGAGGCAAAAATAGGTGTAACGTTAGTGCTTCTGGGGTCGAACCACAAAGAAGTCTACCACCTTCAATATAGGATTAATTGATAATTAAGAAGCATACCTCAATTATTCATTCATAATTCTTAGTAATTCTAGATAAGATTTAATACACTCAAAAAACTTCATCTTTCTACATTATTGCCTAAGCAAAGTGGAAATTTTGTTTAAAATATGTAGGTTTCCGTTATATACACAATTCTACCAATCTATCATTTGTTGATATACATAATATTGATTGATGATAACAATAGATCAAGTTTATACATCACAATAGTGGTCTCAAAAGATTTTTATACGAACTAAGTTTTCCCAGCACTGTATGGGAAACTGATATTGATCTAAATTGATATACGTACTAAAAGTGTCTTTAAAAATGATAATCCATTCGGACTGTTTCAAGTTGAACTTAGGACAGTTCAAATTGTGTTAGCATCATGACACCTTTTAACCCTGTGCATTATAAAGCTGGATTGTTAATGACATTCACTGAAGTGTACACAGAATATAATAGGACTTTAATTTTAAATTCCATGAACAGCAATTTGGAATCAATATGTTTGTATTGTGTATTGTATTCGTAGAACAGTAGAATACTTGTTGTTTGACCAATGTTTGTGGAACTCCACCCAAGCAATTATTTATATAATTTATTTTTAAACTATAAAGTACGTAAATAAGGAAAAAAAATAAAGATCTATATTTATTACCCAGGGTAAATATTTTATCTAAAAAAATACCATTACCGTTTATAGAGTAGAGAAGTTTTATCTTACAATTTTTTTTATTTAATGTTCACTATATTTCACTAATTTTAAGAAAAAAATTAATAACAACTCATAATTTTAATTGTTACATGCTAGAATAGCATTTAGATTTCAAAAATCTGTAATAATCTATTGACACTATTGGCCATTGGATGCGAAATTGCATGGCTTGCAAAATTGTATGTAGCATACACCAATATTTATCATTTTTGAAGGTAGATCTAAATATTAATACTTAATTGAAATTAATTATTGATTTTTGCGTATTGATGGGTCATATGTTTTAGGATTTATTAATGGAGCTCTGGAGTTTCGTTTTTTCGCGCCAGGCTGTACGTACTTACATCCAAAATGCGTTTGACCTTGAATTAATCAAGTTGGACATACCTCAAAATATCAACATAAAAATATTCCCTACCATAATATTAAGTGTAGTTTTGTTTCAAAGTAATATTACATTTACAATGAAGCAAAAATCGACAAACTCAAAAAATAGGTGGTACAAAGTCGATGAGTCACTGTGCTTGCTTATTTAATTTTTTAAATGAAAATTTACTGGAATTTAAGACCACGAGTTTACATCATACTGCTGGAGCATTGTTCATTATGGATAGTAATTAAAAGAAGGCGAAATAACAACGAAACATTATTACAAAGCCAAATGGCAAGTCACCATTTTGAGCGGATGTGAGTTGAATTCAACAAAGCATTGTTTTATCTACAAGCCACGAGTTACTGAATATACAATAACAATAATTTCGCCCCGTCTACCCCGTAGTTTATTCAAGGATTATAATGAATTAACCGTATAAGGCTCATAAATGTGTAAGTAAAACTTTACGCATTCCGACGATGATACATAAGGACAGCCACCATTTTATAACGCCTAAGCACAACGATATTTTCCCCCACACTGACTTCAGGAAAAACGATAGTGTCAATTTGACATCGATCCCACGTGACGCAGTGATTTTAATGAGCCGTCCGCGGACTAGAGATGCAGTCCGCGAGGGAGGTAGCTACCTATCAAATCAGTTTGCACGGATACACACACAATACAAGTTCATTGACACGCCACGGCCGCATTTTCTCCTCTGAAAGACGTTCGTACTTACCAATTGTCCAATTTTATGAGTTCCTCGGGTTTCTTTGTTTTCAATTCAGCTTTAAGTTTAATCGCTTGTGGGTATAACTTCAAAACACTGTCAAATTGTTTTGCATCTGCCTCCAGAAAGAAAGTAGACGTGTCTTTCGCGGTAGCCATTGTGAACGTTCTAAATGTACAACACTCTGCGTACCTATTTAGTTAGCTATAGCGCCGAACTCGACGCGGCGGCAGCACCTGGCCAACTGGGCGCCCTCTCCCCACTCGCCGCCATCTTGTGGACTGAACCTCGTTATGACGTTCAATATTATTACTACCAGTAATTATGTAGTTTTCTATGTGATTTTGGCTCTAAAATGGTTTATTTTTCACATAATATACTTTATTATTGAAGAAAAAAGCTAGATTGACGTTATTTTAGTGTCAAACACGATGTTATGTCAGTTGTTCTAAATAAAAAACATACTCACTCAGTATAGCAAGGTTATATCGGTCGCATTTCATGTCGTGGCGTCGTACATTTGTCTGGCCTCCACGGGGAATATAGGGACAGGGAGAAATGAATTCCATGATATTAAATCTCACAATTACACTTAAATAATTATATCACTGTTGAAATATGGCTCAATAAAACACAAAGTTCACGTTATGTTAGTCACGTCGACCTCGGCGCACTATCAATTTCCTTAACGTGACGCAACACACGACACCGTTCTACCAAAACGACTTTGGTAAACACGCATATTTTCCGTTGCATTGCAGTACACACTGAGCTCGGAGTAGTCATGAAGTAGTAACTAGCGGTATAGATACATAAGGCATTTAGGTAGTACGACGTACATATCACCGGGGTGGAACGTCACCACACCAATCGGCTTTGTTGTTTTGATAGATCGCCATATGCACTGCTCCCTCTTTAAATTTAAGTATTTCCGTGTGAAACCATTAAGACTAGAAACGGTTCTGCTAATGACAAAGTCTGTTCTATAAGTCTCTTTATTGCTCTTATAATAAAATAGCCTATGGTGACTTGACGACTTTTTATTGTTTTTACAGTATCGCGTACATATGTCTACAAATTAATAATCATGATCTCCTATATTCGATAGATGTATGAAGGATTAAGCAACACTTTTCTCAAATTTTAAAACAAACGAGATTAAAAACATTACATAAAGCGGATTCGAACGTGGAACTTCCCTCAAGGCATTAGTCGTAAACAATGCGTCAGAAACATAATTATTACTAAGAAATTAATGAACGTGTAATATTAATACAGTTATAAATAAAACACTACCGCTTTTAATGTATTAATTAAATTATCCAGTTGAAATTAACAATTAATATTAAAAGTATTATGAAATAATGGTGTATAGAAAATTTTAGAAACAATCAAACCATAATGTAAAATAATTATTTATTCAATGAAAAATGTAGATTATTATTTTACATGATATACTAAATATACCTACTTATTAATTTGTTAAAAATGCATAATACATTATATTAATTTCGATTGTATTAAAATTTACTTACTTTACGATTCAAAGCAAGTTTGCGATTCAAAGCAAATTAACTAATATAAGTAAAAAATTATAATCAAACAAAAATATCCTTAAAAGTTACCGCGAACAAAATTCTTATAACAGTTTTAACGGGGTCACTGGCGAAAATTAGAAATTTATAAAAATAGAGTTTATTCAAAAGAACCTACAATTTTAATAATATTATAATTGTAATTTTATTAAAACATATTTTTTTAAAGTTGTTATAAAGCATCCAATATAGAATTTGTAAAATGGATTCTAAGCGGAAAAGTTTAAGAATATTTTTCTCGACCTATTTAAGACGATCGTAAATATGTATGCAAAGTCGCAGCTGAACAAACATAATGTTTACCCATCTCTATTAGAGTACATATAATTTTAAAATATAGAACATCGAGTTACGTTGAGCTGATTTTAGTTTCTTGAGTAAGGTCAGTTCCTCGGGGTCGAACGTAATCAAAATATAGGTCAGCTACCATTTTTATGCCATAGAATTAGCAATGAGCAGCCTAGAGTATACTGATCACCACGTTTGATCTCTACATGAGCATAAAGTTAGTAAAAAAGTAAAAAATCACCCCATAGGACAATATAATAACAAATACGATGCGTAAGCAATCCTGAAAATGGTTGGCTTCTGTATTTAACTCTTAAATCGCAAGATTTATTCTTCAAGACGATTTTTATTGACATCTTATTTACACTGGCGGATTTGAAGGTTGGGTTAGAATCCCTTAATGTTAGTCATCACTAACAGCCTAGCTGTTAATCACACCCAAGAACTTATCGATACGGTGATGGTTATTTGCTTAACCTGATCTTTTCGATATCTTTACGCTTGTGCGTCAGAGCTGTGACCACTTCCCACACATACAAACCATGTCAATCTCTAAAAACGTACGTTAGTATGTGTTGTGGGTTTAATATTAGGTATTTGCCTTTCAAATGCTCGGTGGCCAAGAAAAAAAGCGATTCGAAACTTGCCAAATTGCTATAAAGCCTTTGCCAAACGAATTTAGCGCAGCACATTTGTGATTTAAGAGTCTTATAATTATTAAAGGATATTTTTAGTTAGATAGCTACGTAACTTAGGTACCTGAGAATATAAATAAGATACCGAATTCGTTTATACGAATCATGGCTGCCGTTTCGGCAGAACTTTCTATTATAATTTATTACCAACTATGGTAAGTATAAATCTGCTTATAATTACTTTTTATCTTATAAGTATATAACATATAGTTTATAACGCCCGGTCAATCATCAAGAGCAGAGATTTTTGATTGTATATAAATTTCTTATCGAAATAATTATATGGAGACTCATACATTCGACAACTTTATTTTTATACTTGAGAAGAAAGTAAGCCAACGCGAATAAACGAATTATATTAGGAGCCTATAAAGGAATTTAATTCTTTTAGTAAGAATGCAAAATATTCTATAGGGTAGGTTGTGTCGCAATCAAGATCCCTTGAGTGTAAAATTCGAGTTAATATGAATGCAGCCAATTCTAAGATTCAATCGCACAGAAAGAAAGATATATAGGTATTAAAAAGAAACTAACTTAATAAGCTCGACTTTTATATCACGGACCGAAAGGGTAATGTTATGCCGTATTCACATTTCTCACCAATGAAATATCATTGGGCAAACCTCAAAACCGGCATAACTTAATTGAAACTTTCAGCGAAAGAATTCTATATGTGAAGTGTTAACGGATTGTAGCTTTAAACTTCATGAGTAATGGTACATTTTTGAATGTCAATTTTTACAATGACGAAGCAAGTGAATGTTCACACGTCCGATTTGGCCATTTCCAGGATACTTTTATGACGTCATTACACAACTGTTAATAGTCGGGCTACCTTTGTAGCTTTTAATTTTATGGTAGTTCGAGGTAAAGTAAGAATGATATACTTACATAAGTATATCATTATACGTAATAAAGATATACGTAAAAGATATACGTAATAAAGATATACAAGTACTTTATGATGTTAAACAAAGACTTATTATTTCATTCATTGCCTACTTTTAAACGTACAAGCCATCAATTTCAACATGCTGTATAACAATTGAATTTCAAAAGTAACGGTTCACGGCTTAACAAAGTAACCTATTATTCTACGAAGTAACGACAAGGCGGTGGCATGGCATACTTCATAATGCTTCTCGGCCCGCATTCTGTTTAACGATAGACAGAACAAAATGGATCACAGAGTATAGTTTAGGGTGCGAATATAACAGGGGATATAAAAAGCGTCCCAAAAGAAATAACATACGTCGTGCACTCGCCACATTGCTAGTAAATAAATAATATCATCGCTAATTCGAAATAAGTAAAAATAAACTTAATGTTTTTTTCAATGATTTCTTTTTTATTTGGACATCTGCAAATAGAGTGATATAATTATGCCAAGAAATTAGTCTTCATTATATTTTTTGTTCATAACTCCTAGAACATTATTATATTCAAGTCTAGCATTTTTTCAAGTAACATTAATTAAATAGTGATCACTCTGGCTTCTCTTCAAGTCGGTAGTGAAGGATGTGCCTTAGGATGGGTTTGGCAGGATGTAGAGTTACAAAAAGTATGAAGGGACGCTCTCGCGTTGTGCCGCGCGAGGGTTCGACGTAAGTTTAATTTTTTATGCTAATGTTGGGATTCGTATCGTGGCACGTTGTGTGCAGCAAAATTAAAAGGATAGAGTATTTAGGAATTCGTATTCGGTTCAGTATAATTATTAAATAGTCTGACGGGATAGATTGAATGCGTTTAATCTATTCAACGATAATCGTTCATTCCTCCGAGATAAAAAGTAGCCTATGTGCTATTCTACAGTATATTCTAGCTTTGTGCCGAAATTCATCTATAAACAATAAACGCCCATCCATCCTAACTTTAGCATTCATAATAGCAGTAAGAATTTACAAAATTAATTTTAATTCACATTGATTTCAGTTGACACATGATAATAGATTTCTGTTAAATCTAAAAATCGAACTGTTAATAGTATGATTAATAATATATTTTTTTCTTAAAAACAAGATCTGTTTTGAAATGTTTGTAGATAATAGGTTGGTACTAGTTAACATTAAAAAATATTGTGCATTAAATATAAAAGCTGAATTGCAACAACATGCAACAATCATTTAGAACTTATTTGAACGACTTGGTCGCTTACGCGATCCAATTGCAATAGCTCGGTGCGAGTTTGCTAAATATTTTTCCTTATACTGCTCACGGAACCCTAAAATATATGCAGACTGCCCGCTGAGAGGCCAAATGCTCTGCGCTGCATGCTGTATAGACCGTACTTATACTCAGGTTGCTATTAATGTGGTGCATGATAGGTGCCGAACGACTATTTTAAAGTATTTAAAAATATCGTAATGTTTATAAGTTTTCATATCTTGTAAAAGGAACCGTTGGTAATCATTTCATAGGTTTGTGACAATTAGGTAGGCAGTTAGAAGTATCTTAGGAGGATAGTATCTATCGGCATTGACTGCAATGCGCTTATCATTATATTATCTACAAAATACCTAATATGTAACATATGTAAGCTAGTAATGTTATAAGCAGTACGGAATGAAACATCTGCCCGACACAAATCACTTATACAAAGCCACATGAACATGTAGATAGGTACCTACATGTGTACGCCGACCATCCTGTCACTCGTTTCGCCACACGCCAAAAATGCTACAAGCTACGATTTATCAGCTTCTAAGAATGAATCGCCTTATTAATATTCTTGAGTAAGAAAACATCGTAGTCGGAATTAAGATTGTTTCTCCTTTTTGCTCCAAGGTCAGTGAGTTGACTCGTTATTATCACAACGTGTCGGTTACAACAAATGTGATACTACCAAGAATCGAGATATTTTTGTTCCACGAACAACTAACGCCATCTAGTTACACGAATACGAACTTCGCAAAGGGCATAACTTGACCGTGGATTGTGCGGTTACGCGTTAAAGTTATCGGCAATGTGTACGACATTAGCGATAAATTTAACAATTTTAAGAGTCGCATTTAGATGTGTTACATGGAAATTACTTCCTTTTAATATGTGCTTTTGTATAAAACATTCAATCTTATAGTACAATCTTCGGTAAGTATAATATTTATGGGGACATAGGTACTTATAATTTTGTTATCTTGATACTTGAAACTGTTCAAGTAATAGTAACGTTCGGTTTATCTTATCATGTGCGTAAGCATAAGTTCTGTAAGTAACGACTAATAGAAATTATACTAGTAATACGATTAAAGTTTATTTTAACTGAGTACTGTTTGGTTTAAACGAAGTAAAAATTCTACTTAGTGTTTGGATCAATATTCCGATCATCAAAGGATAAACGATAGAAAACGAATAATGAAGATATTTCGTAGTTACATATTATTCTAGCTACTCATGTAAACTAACATAGGTACAGGAAAATACATTTTGCAAACCACAAACCAGAAGGAAACTAATTAGATACTAATTTCGTTTCGACAACCTATCCTTTTCAAAGGCTTTATCGGCTAATTTCCGATAAGAAAACTTTTTTTCTCCATCAAATCTATCTTCGGCTGGGTTAAGTATCTCATTAAAACGAAAATTCTGAATACACTTGGTGTTTAACGTGACTACTTCAGAAGAAGGGTGATGTTTTAAGAGCGTATGCATGTATGGAAGAATGTTTTTCTTTGGTACGCTCTACGGTTCAAACGGATTGACGGGATGTAAGGTATGAGGTGACACTGGATACGTAACAATTGTCATAGTCACATAGGCCATAAATAATTGTTGCGCCTTAGAATTAAAAAAAGAGGGGACGAACGATATTTTTATTATCATAAGCATTAAGTATATTCTAATATTAAGACAAATTCTTAAAAAAATTAATATATTACAATAACAATAATAAACCCGATTGCTTTAGAACAATATTAGCTGGAAGGACAAATATTTAAAATAATTGATTGAATTATTTATAAAATTTCAAATAAGGTAGAGAACAAATGAACGTTTCACTAATAAGTTAGTTTGGTCGCGTCCTCACTTGATAAAAAAAGATCATTATGGCATTATAGACACTTAAAGCTACTCTTGACTGCCTGAGGAGCAACTGGAGAGAGAAGAGAGGTTCTTGGGGACGGTTGTTTTAGACCTCATAGTATGTTATGGTTATAAAATTTCAGATTTGTATATAGATACGGATACATAAAACATATTGTATCGGTCCCAGACAAGGTTACAGGTATGTGAATTATTTTCCATTGTTGGATAGTTTCAGTTGCAAATATTCGATTGTTAAGAAATTGTAAATATAAAGCAGATAAACATAAATAGGAATTATTTGACTTAATTTGTCAAATCATTTGGTGAATATCACGACTGGGCAAAAACCCATCATAAAGTGTGCCATTAAAACTCAACCCCTATTCGCAATTATTCGAAACTTTTTTATCGGATTCAGTTACGGTTTCGATTTTTACTTCGGATATACGATGGTTTCGATATCAGACAGCTACAAAATTGATTGGATACGGCCACGTGGGTAAAATACGTACGTAAAGATACTGTCTCTATGTATGCAAATAAATTATTAAAAAAGTGTGTGTGTGCAATTCACACAGGGTAGAAGTAAAACTTAATAATAATAAAATATTTTTGAGGTTATTAAGACATGTTTTTTTTAGAATCGATTAAGAAATCGCTGCAGCCAATATTCGGACATCTTATTATTCTACAAGTTATGAAGTAAATCGTTAGCGTGATACAGAAAGGGTTACAGCGCCCTCTAACTGTAGCGTTAATAACTCGATAATGCTGCAAAGACCAACGAATGTAAAGAAGTTTCACAAAGAAAATAAAAAAACGTCTATTTAAGATAATTAACTGTGAAGGGAAAAACAAGAAGGTGAAGCAAGCAAAATCAAACAGAAAGTACTGTAAAATTAACTATTTGTAAACAAACTAGTAGGAAAACATAAATTTTGTAATAATTCTAGGATAACCACAACCGATAATATCAATAACATTTTATAAATGAATGGAAATTAAATATATATATAAAAAGAAAAAAATAATAACAGTCGAATTGAGAATCTCCTTCTTTTTTCAAGTCGGTTAAAAACGGATTTGACCACCATTGCCCGACTCAGCGGATAATGCCGGTCAGCAGCAATTTTTGATTGAGATTGACCATCATTGCCCGCACGTCGGTGCAATGAGAATCAAATCTGTTTTTTTTTTAACTGTTAGAATTTTCAAAGTTGATTATCAAATTGATTAAAATTGAT
>MOOZ01000614.1:270409-280954 GCA_002930495.1 Cecropterus lyciades | reverse complement strand
GCGGATAATGCCGGTCACCAATTTTTGATTGAGATTGACCATCATTGCCCGCACGTCGGTGCAATGAGAATCAAATCTGTTTTTTTTTAACTGTTAGAATTTTCAAAGTTGATTATCAAATTGATTAAAAATTGATCTTAATTAATAACTAACTAAGTAAATTTTGTATTAAGACAGCTGCAATGAATATTTTATTCCAAGTTAAGCTTTAATTTGATTTCTCGCTTTAGGGGGTCATCCCATGTTATGAGTTAGAAGAAGGAGCTGTTCGGAGCGCTGAGTTGGCAGACGGAGTCCGGGCCTATTGTGTAGAGTCGGCTTGATACCTGGCACCCTTTTAACCAAATATACATACGTTTATACAAGTTTCTACAGTCTTAAAAAGGAATTTCTATAATTATTAAATATTTTACTGAAGCTATTTTAGCCTTGGTTTAAGTTCGAAGAGTGCAACAACTACTAATTATTTCTTTTCATAACGAGTAGACGGAAGGGAAGTACGAGTGGAATTGTTTATCCTGGTCGTAGTAAAAAAAGAAAGTTTAGTGGTTAGTTTTACCACCCAAAATGAAACGGCATTTACATCAGCTTCGGCGAAAAAACTTCAAAATAGCATGAACATTCGCTTCGAATTTGAGTATAGTATTTTGGAGTTTGTTACCATTTCAGAAATTGCAGTGTGTTTGCTGCAATTTCTGAAATGGTTATATGCAAAACTTGTAAAAGTAATGTGTAATACATCACTCGCAATCGAGTTTCCGCGGCTTAGGTTTTAAATTACTCTATCGTGAGTACTTTTCATCCTAAGCATCACCATGATGGCCCTAAGATAGTTGAAATTGCTACTGCCAGTTATCAGCTTTAATGAAGGTTTTGAAGGTGTTTTAAAAGTAATGTCGGTTATGGGATGCCCCGTTGGCCGCGGAACCCATACTTATGTTGAGAAAACTGATGAAATGCGAATCTCACGTTCTGAGCGATGCGTAAGTGATGTCGTTAAGCAAGTCAGGATTGACTCAAAACCGAAACAATCGGCTTTGAAAGAGTTTCAAGGGAAAGAGGAAAAAATACTTAATAAGCCAGGCATCGCCGATTGAGGGTACTTTGAGATTTTCATAGTTTTAAGCGGATTTGAAACTTTAAATGCGTTTTTCTCAAAACTGTGTTTTTTAAATTTTCCTCCATCGTATCTCAAAAAAGGCTTGACCGAATGACTTGAAATTTGAACTCAGCACATGTTAACGCATTGAATGAACTATTATCAATCAAAAATTCTCAAAATTTCTATTTTTTAATAGCAAAAAAAACAAAAAATAAAACGCTAAATTCGCGACCTTTTTCAAATGTCTACCAAAAATGTTAACCCCCTTAAGTGACTCCCATTAACTCCATTTCCTCTACACACTATTATGTGTTATCTATAGGGTTGTTGGTTCCAGCTTGAACCTGATAGGTAGCGCTAATGTTTCTACATGTTTTTGTAGCAAGACGTCTGCTCGACGTCATGCGTTCTTTTATATATAAATACTAAAGTATTTACAGTAGATTACCATGCATCTTACACTCATATATTGTAGTGTTGTAATTTAGAAATAGATTATGCACCATACCGGTCTGCTGTGTGGTGATTTGTTGACAGAGATGAGAGAGAGAGAGTGATGAGAGATGAAAATTGATCCTGGACAGTGCTTCCAGATGCACTGTCAATAAAATGTTGAAATTACAGTAGATCTATTGTATTTTTAACTTTTTAATTTAATGAACCATTACCTACAGTATACAGTAAAACTTTATTTCGATTTTGATCGAGAAATTACCCTTTTTTGGTCGACAAGTTGCACAAAAACAGGTGGGAAAGTAGTTGACTTTTTTTTTTTCGTCTATCAAATTTCCCTTCAAAATTGTTTAAAATGTCATTTACTGTAATTTTGTACAAAATGGTGTAATTTTAGTAGTTCTCGGTAGAAAATTCTGTAATTTTACAATCACGATTTTTGGAAGCACTGATTCTAATAAACTTTTTTTAACAACACAGGGAATTCATTTTACCATACATATACTCAGGAATACCTACTGGTGAATTAAAGAGGGAGGAAAAACGCACCCCTCTCCAAAATGTAATCATAAGTCCATCCGTCACACAGGGACGGGCATTTTTGAAACAAACGCTTTCTACATTCATAGCCCCACACTAGGATTTTCACCTGTGTCGTCGATGCCATGGAAACACAAAGACAAATACACAAACACCCAGACCCAGAACAGAAATCTAAACTCATCTGAATATGTCTGCCTGGCCAGGGATCGAACCCGGAACCCACTGCGTGTCAGACCCGTATGGTGACCGCTCCATCACGTGAGTCGTTGAATTATCAGTAGTTCTCTTCCGTCTTTGCCTGACTGGGAGTCTAATGAATTTTATTATAGTAACTAGCTGACCCGGCAAACTTTGTTTTGCGATATAAATAATTAAATTACTTAAATGGCTATTAAAAATAGGGGTTATAAAAGGGTAAAAATTTAGGGTTGTATGTATTTTTAATGCCACATTATAGAAAAATAAAAACAAAAAAAAATGTCCAAAAATAAAAAAAATGTTCAGGATGAACAACCCTTATCACTTAGGGGTATGAAAAATAGATAGTAGCTATTTATATATAAGAAGATTCATAGAGAATTTTATCTTTCGCTATATCGCACGGTGAGAATAAAATTGACGTAATGCGAAATTAACATTAGTGAAAATAATAACTTTATGTTCATATTTTGGTGTGTTTGTTAAAGTTACCTATATATATTTTTTGTAAACTCACTTATCAATGCCATTTAGCACGAAATTTTCAATTTTAAAATCGCTTAACAATACACTACATTATTAGCATTACATTCAAATACTAGCATTTGCCCGCGACTTTGTCCGCGTAGAAGTCGTAAATAGTATTCATAATAGGATTCATAATTGGTTTTTGACGTTATCAATTTTGTTATAGCGGATATATTATTACATTTCTCACTTTTGATTTGTCGATGATATCGTCACCTTGGCGGAATCCCTGCAGGACATCGAAGAGCTGCTGCACAGCTTGAATGATGCATCCCGACGTGTTGGTCTTAGCATGAATTTCGACGAGACAAAGGTCATGTGTTGTTCATGAGTGATGTACTCATATAGTCTATTTGGGTCAAACTCGGCAAAAACAACTTCAATCGGGAAGTCGATAGACGCAGGCTGGGCAGCGTTTCAGATGTTTTGTCGAGTCTTCTCGTCACCATTACCGCAATGCCTAAAGACTAAGGTCTTCAACCAGTGCGTCTTGGCGGTCATGACGTACGCAGCCGAAACGTGGACTTCGACATTGGGACTAGTTCAAAGTGTCTCGCAGAACCGATGGCCGATGGGGCAAAGAGGTTCTTGAATGGAGACCACAGGTCGGCTAACGTAGTGTAGGACGACCTCCGGCTCGCTGGACCGACGACTTTAAGAAGGTTGATGGTAGTGGCTGGATGTGAGGACTGATAGTTGTCCCACACTTTGGTCCCCCAAGGCCTATGTCCAGTAGTATGATTGTTTTATTAAATAAAACAATGTTAATTATAGTGTAGGGATTTAAAGGTTAAACAAACATGAAATTAAAATAAAATTTTATTATCTATATATATAAAACCCAAAGGATGCTCACTCACTCACTCACCTATTGACTAAACATCTCAGAGCCAAAACTACTGAAGATATAAACATGAAATGTTGACAATAGGTTTCTTTAGTGACGTAGACGTCAGCTAAGAACGATTTTCTGTTATTCCACCCCTAAGAGGGTTAAACAGGGGAGGAAAGTTTGTATGAAAGTCCGTCAAATTTGTTGCATGCTAAGTGAAACTTAGGATTTAGCTTTGTGGTGTGATGTGATTGAATATCTATCTTAAAGTTTTATGAAAATCAACCCCTAAGAGGGTGTAATAGGGGTTGCAAGTTTGTATGAAAATTCGCCAATATAGATGCAAGCTTAATGAAACTTAGTATTTAGCTTTATAGTTTGATATAATAGAACATCTGTTTAACCGTTTTTGGTAAACCAATCACTAAGAGGGTGTAATAGGGGTTGAAAGTTTGTTTGGAAGCAGCCAATTTCGATTAAAGCAGTATGATACTTAGTATTTGGCTTTATGGATTGAGTGGGAGCAACGCCGGGTTATATGGGGGTGGTATATAGGTACACCAGGTGATATTGCTTGCATTAAAAAATGGACTTCCTAATGAACTTTAAATCCCCATTACTCCTATTAGGCGTAATTTACCATTGTTCCTGTAGTTCCGGGATCAGAATAGGGCTAAAACGGGCTTTTTAGGGTCGCGGGCGGTAAGAGTGAGAACTCGAACCGTCCAGCCTAGCGACCCCAGGAAAGACGATGGCATGTGTGGTCGCATGCCGGCTACCATCGTTTAACTGCGGTAAATTACCCACATAGCCAGGCGCCCCCTTGGAGTCGGGTACCTTTTAAAGGTTCCCCTCGAGGACAAAAAAATGGCGGGAAATAGGATTGAAAGTTAGATTGGAATTCCACTGGTTTAAAAAAAACGAACTCCTCATCTAATTCGTGTTTAGATCTATTGGTAGAATTAATGTAATAGACGAGGCAAGGACGTATAAAGGATTTTCTGGAAACTTCATCCCGAACGGGTTAAAATGGGAGTTGAAATACTCTCAACAGGGTTTTCAAGGGTCCAACAAGTGGGAGAAAGAGATAGCAACTTATCTCCTTCATCAAAAACAAAGTGATAACTCAGAGCAGGTAATCTCATAAGAAGTCCAACACCAGCCAGGCTGCAGAAATATACAGAAGTGTGTCCGAGGCATCGCCGGGCACAGGAAGGGATATTCTGTCACTACCGTGAGAGAAGGGTATCCATGACGAATAGATCCCAAAAAAGGGGGTTGAAATTCTATACAGAAATTCTACAGTTTTTAAGTTAGGATCGTGAAATTTTAGATTTAAGCTTTTAATTGCGGTTGAAAATTACTATTTTTCTTGCAAATTTATTTTTCTTGCGTGTAAAATAGGTGAAATAGTATCAACATCCTGTGCTGTCGCCATTACTAAAGCCAGAAGCCGGTGACTATTGACGAAATCCTCATTCGGGAAAACCTATTTACTGCAGCGGATCTCAAAACTCTAATGATTGATTATATTATGCTTTGCGCGAACGAAGAACTACCGCAGTAGGTACGTGTAGTATTTTGATTTCGTATTATATAGAGCGTGATTTCAGGATTAGCTTATTTTAATCAAGACTGCAATATTTCATCTTATAGATGTAATATCTCAGTATTAGCAGTTAGGTTTTTTTTAGCCTAGCATTTATTATGAATCTAGAATTAACAGTTGTAGACGGTGTAGTTGCGTATACCCAAAAATAAAGAAGAATATATTTGTATATCCAAATGAATGGATCATTTGCAGCTGTTGAGCGAAGTTTGTAGCCTATTTGTATGATTTATTGTTGTTGCTTTTATAAGTTATGAGGCCGACCGCGGCTTATATTTATCAGAACTTAAACTGCTTTTTAGCTATGTCAGTATTAGGTTATTTCAAGTCGGAAAGTTAACTTTAAGTGTGTCAGGTTTGATGATTTGCGTGCGATGATAAATACTCGTATAGCGCTTCAACGTGTTCAGGATTCCACGTTCGATGTTAATCCAGGCAAACCTCTAAAAAATTACTCTACTGGGTATTTTTCAGTTGTTTTTGTCTATTTGTATCCAGGAAACTTGTATCCAATGATCAGGAAATCCTAGTGTGGAGGATTGTTAGAAGTGTAGAGTTCAGATTTCAGCGTTAAGACAAAATAAACATAGGAACTGCATCTATGCATCAGTTCTTTAAAGTTCACTGCTGGACAAGGCTTACCCTAGTCGGTGTATTTACTTATAGTCACCGTGCTTGGCATGTTGCTGATCGCATTAGGTGTCAATGTTACACAGGAAGATGCTGCTGTAGTGCTGTCCACTACAGCAGCTGTAGTGATTTAGCGCCTTGACTTGATTGAGTCGCCTCTTACAACATCCACAGGGAGAGAGGGAGAAGTCCTTTTTTATTTTATTGAAGCAGCAAACCAGTGATGGGTGGTCTGCATGCATGGTAAGTGGTTACTGCTGCCCATGGACATATGTATGTAACTTCATAAAAAACAGGAGTTCTATCTGACGTCCGTCTCAGATGCGTTGCTACTTCCGAGGACTAAGATGATCGCCTCATATGTAAGTGAGCCGGCAATTACACCCTTCCAGCGAAACGTAAGTACTGCTTCACGCTAGAAATACCTACGTGTGGTGGTGATACCTCCCCGTTGGAACTACACTGGTTCTACCACCTGCAAAATTACCTACTAGTCAAGACCGACTCCACTGTGACAGTAACTGTGAAGATACTTTATTTTCCATTATGCGATAACAACAAGGGCGCTATAATTTTCGATATTGTTTCAGGCAGGTTACATGTAAGATAGGTACCTAATCATAGTATCGAAGACAATTTTAAAATTAGAAATAAATTAAAATTAATAAATTAACAGAAATAATACAATTACCATACTAACTACAGAATTTCGAATTATAACAAATGAATCACAATTCTGACTCTATTTGTCTCGCTCACGCGTGCTCTTCAAGGAGAGCGAGTTCAATGAAAGTTTTGCACTACGCTTCTTGAATGAAATGACGTCACTACCTAGTACGTTCGCATGTGTACTATATAGTACGGTTATATAGATAATTGGGCTCTTTCTTTTGGCGTCAGATATTCTGTTGCGGTGCTTGAATAGAATAGTCACAACTCAGTAGCGATGTGAGTCGGACGCGGTCGCTCGTCGCCTGTCTTCGCGCTCTTTCGCGCTGCGGACCGAGAACGCCGCGAATTTGGGCCAACCATACAATTAACCCTCTCCTTCTAACGCGTATAGCCGTCTTTTTCTATTATTTTCTCCTTGATCGTGAGCTCGTGATATAAGCTTGTCATTGATGCAATCAACTCAATGTTTACATTGTGCCCGTATCATCAAGTTATGAAAATATACAACGGATTCGGAAGTAGTTCGTGCCGCGTAATCGGTGACCCCATCGCAAGGGTAGGTGGACTTGTTCTTTTTATACTACTTTATTTTTCAAAACACTTGCATAAATTATGATGTTAATTTCATGCTACGTAAAGAATTGTATATTATCGTTTGTTATAAGTTACCGTAACTTGGTAATTACTAACTTTTCCAAACAACGCCAAGTGTAGCATTGTAAGGTTAGTCCCTTGGTTTGTCCTAGTTAACGAAGAATTAGACTATTGCCTAAATCTAAGGTGATAAGCTATGAATAATAGCTAAATGATAGCACCTATTTTCTCAAGGCAAAGGTTTTGTGGGCGTACAATAGATAACAATGGAACTCTTTGATTAATTAGTTATATATTTTAAAGAGTTATTGCTAAAAAGATTACTTTTATTACTAATTAGGTATATAAAATATAGGTAAGTAGAACAAAACCATTACAAGTTTCAAAAACAAAGAATTAAAGGCAACAAAATTGCAGTAAACAATGAAAATACATAATAGTTTCCACCATTTTCAGCAGCGGACTTTGATCCGTCAAGGTGGTATCGGGCGTTGATTGTATCGACCTCGCTTCTTTTGTGTGGGAATAATAAAACTATTTGACTAGTATAATTTATGAAGAAAAACGTGCCATGAAAATTAAGATACTTTGAGCATAGAATAGTATTCTGCGGTCATCGGCAGGTATGCCTAGCGAAGTGACCGTTGGCAAATGGCATTAGGAGAAGCCCATGTGTCTAGCAGTGGATTTCAAAGATATATGTAAAGATATCGATATTATCTCAATGAACTGTCTACACATGTATATCGTACGACGTAGTATTCGTATTATTTTACTTTCGATTCCAAACTACCAGAACAAAATAAGCGAGTTTGCACCACAGTGCCAACTACGTAGTGATTTTTTTTATAAGAGTGAACGAACAAACGAGCATGCTTTTCACCTGATTTGAAGTGGTCAATGCCCCCATGGACATCTGTAACCTATACATAAAGAACAGAGATTGTATCTTAAGTCATTATTATGCATGTAACTATGAACGCCTTATATCATATTATTTAAGTGAGCCGGCAACGACATCCTTGACTGTCTTGTCTTGACCAGGTAGAACCTGAGTATGGAATTGGTTACAGATTTCCATGGGCGCCAATGACCACTTAACATCAAGTGGACTGCATGCTCGTTTGGTTTGGAAAACTTATTCAACAATATTTTGAGATAGTGACGACGCTACGTGGCGGAGCAGTCACCATACTGGTCTGACACGTAATGGGTTCCGGGTTCGATCCCCGGCCAGACAGACATCTCAATGATGAGTTTAGATTTCTGTACTGGGACTGGGTGTTTGTGTATTCGTCTTTGTGTATTCATGGCACCCAAGACACAGGAGTTAATCCTAGTGCGGGGCTATGAGTGTAGAAGGCGTTTTTTTTAACTTATAGAATTATGCATAGTTACATTACATACTTATAAGATTACCTTAGAACAGCCAATCTTATATTAGGTCTTATCTGCAGTTGTTTTATTTAATGTGTTTAAGAAATCATCACTGATCATTTAACGTAACATGCTGAAATATTCACAAATTAAACTGAAGTAGCTAATCGTTTGGTCGTCAAATAGTATTAATTATTATTATATTTCAAATTGTATTAACTTGTATTTGTTTTCTTTACGTTCTTCAAAGACCATGACTGAGCGTTTACTCTGTTTCAAAAATGCTAATGTATTTTTATAGTTAATTAATAATAAACTATACCTACTGAGCTGTATCTATAAATAATCTAGTTAATGATCCTGGTTACATAACATTGTAATTTTGTGAGAACCGACATACTATTTAATAATGTTAATGTCATTTAATAATGTTATCTTTTAGATGCATTATATGTGTAATTATCAGCTTCGATTACAAATTAGATGCCGAACTAATATTGCCAAAATTTTTCTTATAATTTTTATAAGAATTAATTTTGAATGTCCAAGCTAAATATATGAGCGCTCAAATCTCGTATTTGGATTTTTTTCATATAGGAGGGCTGCACCCCTCCGACCAGAGCCCTAGGTGCGACAGTACAGTGTAGCTATACAGTGATAGTAGCCGTCTAGACCAGGGCTACACAAAGTGGGGTACGTGAACCCCTTGGGGTACGGATGTTAAACGTAAGGGGTATGTGACGAAATTTACGGAATTACGGCTATTTAGATGACTAGCGATCATTTGACAATTGAAAGTAAAGTTAGGAGCAACTAGGAGAACAAGCCCAAATATCTTATTAATTAAGATATTTGGGCTTGAAATATCTTATTAATTAACAAAACCTAATTCCCACTGTGATTGTTACTTTAATGCTTTGTTATTATTCTATTTTACCTACAGCTATATTTAAAGGGGGTTCTCCGTTGTTTTCAAAATTGAGTGGGGGTACGCGGATATATAAGTTAGGGAAATCCTGGTCTAGACGCATAAATATTCTTCGATTATCTTCAAACTGGAACATAAACAATGAAAAAATGGGATTTCAATAGAGGAATCAACGGATTAATAACTAAGTTGTCAAATTCGGCACTTTGAATTCTACGTTTTTTATACCTACACAATATTGACGTTACCATCGTTCGTAGGAATGTATTTTGTTAATAGTTAAAGTGCAAATAGATAATGGATACTTGATGTTAAGTGGTTATGGCCGACGCTACCTTTCATATGCATCTGTTAACAATTTTAAACATATTTGAATACTAATTGAGGAGTTGGGGTACAGGTAGTATTATTTTCACCTTATCGTAGGTTCCTTCTTACTGTGAGAAAAATCCATCCTCAGAAATGAATTTCTTATTATTAGATTGGAGTAGCGAATGATAATGCAGTTCACCGTATGGATGTTTCATAAAGCAAATTCATATAGAAAGTGGGTTCTATCTTAAATACTTACAGATGTGTTGCTATTAACGAAGGGCTATGATTGTTTCCTCATATGAAAGTGATTCGGTAACACATCTCGTCGAAACGCAAGAACAGCTTCACCCTTGTATGGTGTAGCAGTGGTATCTCCCCGGTCAAACCATAACCGTTTTACCAACACGCAATCAAAAAACTTAATAGTTACAGATAAAAATTATAATAAAAATAGACTATTTCGTTGATATCGATTCACTGAGTCTAAGAATATGAGTCTAAACAGACCTTTTTGTATCACGCATTAGGTCAATATTTTAAGTGTATAGCACAATCGTTGTAGAATTTATGGTCGTTTGTGCTGCTCTAATAGATGAGTTTATTTAACGACTGTTCCAGAGCTATAAATAAGCGGTCATGGTGTAATGGATACGCGACTCACATCAGTTAAACTGTTTATATGACTACAATTGGCGGAAGTGTTTTGTTTTGTGTACTTCTCATCCTGGTATTCGTTTATTATAGTGTTCATGCTTAGTGGTTTG
>MOOZ01000614.1:212328-222354 GCA_002930495.1 Cecropterus lyciades | reverse complement strand
TTAAAAAGAATAAAATAGACAATATTAAAGGTATAAAATTTCGGTTAATGTATTTCACGTTACATTTCTTTTAAACGCGGGTGAAACCGCGGGCTCAGCTAGTCCTAAATAAGAAGAGATCATCTTAGCTTCTTTGACGAACCGCGTGGCGGAGCGGTCACCATACCGGTCTGACACCCAGTGGGTCCGGGTTCAATCCCCGGCCAGACAGACTTCTGAACGATGAGCTTAGATTTCTGTTCTGGGTCTGGGTGTTTGTGTATTTGTCTTTCTTTTTGTGTATTCGTCTTTTTTTATTTATCCATGGCACCCACGACACAGGAGAAAATCCTACTGTGGTGCTATGAGTGTAGACAGCGTATTTTATTTTTGCCCTCGGGAGTGCTAATCCCGAGTACTAAGATGATCTGTGATTGACTTCAGATAGAACCCCTGTTCTGTATAAAGTTGTTTAAAGATGTCCATGGGCGGCTCCATAAAATCAGGTGGACTGCATTTGCTACTTTTGGAATGGTCTACTCATGAAAAAAGGCAGCAATAGGTGCAGGTGGAACTGGAGTCGAACTAGTAAGAATTCTACCACATTTGAAAGTTATTTCAAACTGGTCATATCATAGATATTTCAACAGACACGTAGTTCGGCCATTATTTAGATATTAACGCTAACAGCTTCAAAGTTATACGAAAACAACTACTTTCCTCGGAACATGGGTCAACAAGCTTAAACGAAAATCAATAAACGCCTAATAACGATTGCTTCTTACCAAAATATATCCATTAAGATAACGAACACCCGTAAATACCGCAAATATTGATTTTGGTTGACCTAATGTAGTCGTCTCGGAGTATGCCGTTAGACACAATTTAGGGAAATGGAAAGATGAGCAAGGAATTCGCAAGTCCTATCTTTTTTCTATCCATCCATACAAATGATAAAAACTGGCCAAGTGCGAGTCGGGCTCGCGCACTAAGGGTTCCGCGTCATTATCTAAAAAACAGTAAAATATAATCAATTTTGTTGTATAGGAGCCCCCCTTAAATATTTATTTTATTGTTTGATTTTAGTAGTTTATAGTATTAGTAGTCATAAAGGCAACAGAAATACGTCAAATATGAAAATTACAACTGTCTAGCTACCACAGTTCACGAGATACAACCTGGTGACAGACAGTCAGACAGCAGTCTTTAAGGAACTTGTTTTTACCCTTTGGGTGCAAAAACCTGAAAATGAAAGTTTCACAGTGTCTGTACATCGCATATATTTACAAACAAAAAGTCTTTGAAGACTGAACATAAGATAAAAAAAATTAAAACTTAGATTTAATTTTATCACGGACAGACACATTTTATTTATATGTACAGATGTAAAGATAATGATGTCGAATATAAGGGGAGTACAATTATAGGAACAAAATTATTCATGAATCACCAATAGACAAAAACTGGTTCCAGTTGGTACACTGTTCACATCGGCTGATTCATTCTCTTCGATATAGGCAGAACTGGTTAGGCAGCACTCGAGGAAATTTGTATAAAAATGTACGTGCCCCGCTCCTTTTAGGTATACCATACAAACTAGAGGATTTGGCCTCGTTAGGGTATTTACACGTCTATGGTTTTTTTTATTCACAAGCTTGAAGTAGCAAAAGATAAATTAGTCCACCTCATGTTAAATGTTCATTACCGTGCATGGTAGTCTGTGAGCAATTTTATTATAGAAGTTTTACTTCAAGTCAATTATATAGGTATTGCCGCTCCTGAGGATTTAGATTGCCGGGGGTTGCCAGATGACATTCATATGATGCCATCATATAAAAGAGAGCTGGCAACCACGCCCTTCCACCGAAAACCTGCTTATATTACGATTTTCTGAATAGTGGGTGAACACTGAACACACAAAAACGAAAACACTACACTCAGACAGCCAATCTCAATTCTCCATTTAGATGTCCGCCTGGCCGGACATCGAACCCGGAACCCTTCGAGTGTTAACCGGTACCGCAACCGTTACAGACGTCGGCATTAACATGAAAATAAAAAATATATAAGGTGTGATAGCCTATCGGTCTGTAAATTACTCCAACCTATTTTCGTCAGGGGATGCGATCTCGATGCGTAGGCATAAAATAAATTTAATTACAGCCTTTATTACAAAATTGAAGTAGCCACAGTGCAAGCAACATTTTCGATATTAAGTCTCTACGGCCACTCATAAACATCAGTAGTCATTATTGGTAACTGGTCTAATATTTGAAGAAAACCACAGAAGATCCCATCATGAATAATCCGGACTCTTCCTGGCTAATTGGAACGCCTAGTGTATCTACCCTAGTTCTAGGGAATCCTTAGATAGTCATTTTTATCATTATTTAAGATACGGTCGTGTTTAACCTCTCTAAGTTCCAATACAATTTTATTTGCATATATATAATAAAATTAAAAAGTTTGGAAAACACAAACCGTGATCTTGTTACTATAGAAGCTATATGCAGGTAAAACCCTGAGTATAGTGTAGATGTAAAAAGAGGAAGAAAGCTACGATTAGTACAAGAAAATATTATGAAAATAAAAACAAGTCAACTGCTAAAACTGAAATTAGCAGTCGGGTATTTATTTTTTATAATAACTTATTTATTTTACCACTTTTAGGACTTGTTTGTGTCAAATAATAACATTAAAGTGTTATATCATATATATTTGTAATGGTCTATTTTACAGCTTTCATTTGATACCCATATTGTTTTGATATTAAATAAAAAATCTTCCACCCCTTTTTTTGTTCATTGGTTCCATATTTCAAATTTATATAACCTTTGACACTAAGACAACTGAGACGATTCCAATGATATGTCATATGTCACAATCGGTCAAGCCATTTGGGCTCTAGCGCGTGCCCAGGATATAATTACATACATACGCTCGAATAACATCCCCCTCGTTCTGTCGCAGTCGGGTAAAAATAAAAATTAATTAATAGATATTAAATTGTTATTACGATGACCAATGGCGCTATTACCATAAGCTAAGGATACAACATATATTATTGTATGATAATTTACCTTTATTGAAACCAAATTATAATTTTGCAGCTTGGCCAATCAATACACCTTCCGTGAAATTTATTTTATATTATTTACATGTTGAATTGGATCATAATTTATGTCAACTCTAATTCAGGGATCCGCACTTGCTGTGAAACTAAATGTGGGCAAATTACATTACACGAGGCCCTCTAATGATGCAAGAAGGTTATATAAGCCGAAGAGTGGAATATTTTTATGTTGAAAATGTATTCTGGTGTATTTATTATAGGAAAAAACATGTGACGTTTATTTTTTGATTTTCTATACTTCTTAGATTTATTTTCGTCTTTAAGGCACGAGGCCCTTTGAAGCGCGAGGCCGTAGGCGGTGGCCCACACCACCCACTCCTCACGCCGCCTCTGCGCACTTGCTACTTAGAAAATGCCAATAATAAAAATCCTACTGATATTAAAAATAGATAAATTGATACTTTCTTAAGCAAAAAGATATAGGTCATATCTTAAAACTTATGGCATTTTACAATGAGAAAATAATACTTATTTGACAAATTGTAAGTTTACGCAGACCTTATAAATTTCATTACAGTAAATAGAAAAACTATATGAAGTCACCAGTACCATTGTTCTACGCAGATTATACGCGGATTCTGCCTTTAAGATATCACGCACAATATCTACAGGGGCCAACGAAATGACTAAACTTACATATATCAAGTGAGAACCGAATAAAAAGAGTAAAAACTAAACGTGAGTCACAAGCCGAGGCGCGAAAGTTATCTTTTTATCTACCAATTTAACATCCAATAGGATTGTTTGTGGGTTCTCATCTCAACGGCCGCGTGTTGTCGTATGATTGCCGTCCATTAACTAACGAGACATATACAAGTAAATAATTGGCTATCATTGTGTGTAAATAACAACCCAAATAAATATTCCCACTGCGATACCACAATACTAGCTTGGGTACGCCACAAAGAAAAAATGTTTCTGTCTAAAATCGGAATGAGACAAGTTTCTCCGAATCGTTTGGGAATAAGACGCTTATGGTCTGAGAATACTTAATCTTCATCCCATACATGCAAATTATAATAGAAATGGCCATTGGATATGCAGTCCATTTGATTTAGTCGGTCACAAACACTTATTGGCATCTGTGTCAAACTCAGGTACGGCAGAACCACCTGCACTAGAGGCTAAAATTGAATACTTCATTCAAGCTAACTGCTCATTTGTATGGTCATAACTATAGCTATGTAAGCTTAAGGGGGAGCTGCATGCAAAAGAAACCTGATCTAAGGAGTGTCTTACTCCAGAATAGCGTATGAATTACGTCCACAAAAAAAAAACAAATAAGGAACTGTATCATTTGAAACTAGTGATAAATCATTAACCTGCGATTTATAATGCATGCTGCATTTAACATCAGTTTGCATGGTAGTTTTAGTTGCATTCTGAAGATTTTACATTGCATATCTTTTTTCATTAACTTGGCCAATCATGACAATTGAAACTGCTATTTTTTTTTTATTAAATTTATGCATATGTATTAACGCAAATCACAGATGCATAACCAATGAGACGACAGAAGATTAATTATTATCACAATTGAAGTTTTTAGTAGAAATCCTTAAAAGTTTAAAGGAATCGACTAACTTGGAACCTGCTTTTTTGTTGTTACTAAATTTAACAATGAAACTCAGTAGTTGATCACAGTTTCATATTTGAATGAAACATAATACAATTGGATACTTTAGTACAATAGAACCTTTTCTTACGATAGACAGATCAATAGACAAAAAACAGTACAATTTAAAATAGTATAGGTACAATGGTTATTGATAAAACTGATTCACTCTGAAGCTGTTGATTACATTTTTGTAAGGTAGTAGAAAAAATATAATGAGAACAAATAAGTACACACAGGAATGTTGTGTAAAGAAATTAAAAAAAAAAAAAAAAACACTTTCTACACTCATAGCCCCACAGAAATCTAAACTCATCATTCAAATGTCTGTCTGGCCGGGGATCGAACCCGGGACCCACTGCGTGTCAGACCGGTATGGTGGCCGTTCCGCCACGCGGGTCGTCAATTGTAATATAAATCCACATAATATGGCATGGCTTACATACATTAATAAATGTATATAAAGACAATCAAATGTCCCTCCATTTCAATGTTTTTAGTGAACAATGTAACTGGGTTTGTTATACTTTTTTACTGCCTAATAACAGCAATGTTAAGAGTGGCAATGTTCCCGTGTAAAGGGTGCAGTAAGAAAGAGATACATGAGGTGTTCTAACTTAGTTCAGACAGGTCGCAATGCATCAGTGGTAGAATTCTGGTAAGTCACCCTTCTCATTTGGGGTTGAAAATAAATGTCAAGGGGAGGTATTACTCATTTACATTATCTTCGTTTCATTTGGACTGCTCATTCCCATATGTTTCTAGATATTTTTGTGTAAATTACACTTCCAATAAATATATTTGTACTTTGAGTGATGTTGCTCAAATTTGTCTTTTATTATTTGTTATATTACCATAATTTAATAAAAATTGCAATTATTACGGATTTTTATGACAGGCACACAAATATTATAACATGTTCTGTTTAAGATGGGCAAATATCAATATAACACTTATATATATACACCTGTATTATTTTAAGTGGATAATTTAGTAGTATATATTCTAAAATAAAATCAAGAAAGAGGAAGAGGTAGAATTACACTTACCTTACAGATAGAGAAAAGTCTCCGGGGCTTGATTCACTGATTCTAATGAGAAAACCACCCTCAGGCTTATTTGCTAATAGTTTTTCTGCATCTGCTCTTGTGATCCTACCATAATACCAACTGAAAATAAGAAAATACCTATAGTCTTCGTAAATTTTGTCGCATGGCAGCGTCACTGTAATAAGGTTATCAAATGTTTTCTTGTTTTAGTATACAGTAGCACCATAATTAATAGAAATAATAAAAATATAAATAAATTATATGCTAATATGCACATATAAAGTTCAGTTTTACAAGAGGCGACCATCTTAGTCCTTGGGAGTAGCAGTTACACATCTGTGAATGGCTTCAGATAGAATCCCTATTCTGTATGAAGTTGTCTACAGATGTCCATGGGCAGCAGTAGCCACTTGCTGCTCATTTGCTACTTCAATCGTACTAAACAAAATAAATACCCAACCCCATCTTGTCTGTAGCCTTAGTATGAGTTTTCAATTTTCAATTTTTTTTTAATTACTTTACAAGCTAACATTTAAAAATAGTTACTTACAATATTAATATCGTACTAGAATAATAAAATAGATAGATGATAGTAGTCAGTTTTTTTTTTATTTTTATCACCTTATCAAGTAAACAGAGTGGCAGGTTATTGACCTTTTTGCATGACAATATATTTGTAACGGTCATAGATAAACTATTATTACAATTTCTATCATTTAGTACCTATTTTTTTTTAATCAGATTGAAGTAGTCCAGTCCACCTGATGGTAAGTGATTACTGCCGCCCATGGATATCTGTAAACAACTTCATATAGAACAGAGGTTCTATCTGAAGTCAATCACAGATGTGTTGCTACTCACGAGGACTGAGATGATCCCCCCATATACAAGTGAGCTGGCAAGCACACCCTTCCATCAAAACGCAAAAAATGCTTCACTCTAGAAATAGGTGTGGGGGTGGTACCTCCCCAGTCGAACTACATTGGTTCTACGACCTGTTACACCTGTTGTTACTTTCTTTTTATATTTTTCTTTTAGTAAATGAGTAATCTATCTGTAGTATATGATCTCATACTATAAAAACTGATTTTATTTATCTAAGTTCTAAGTTTTAATAGGTAGGTACATTCACAATTTTTCAACATGAAATGGAATTAAAGTTTAGACGGTAAATAATATTTATTATGGGCTTAATAACAGAATAAGTTCCAAATCAACTATCTAAACTATTAATCATCAATTTATATGAACAATGGGTCTGTTGTGATAATTTAATTAACAATAAATTCACTGAGTCTCAATTCTACCATAATTTAGTTATGTACAGCTTATTTTGTAATGGGGATTTGAAGCAATATTATATATATGTAATATGTAATGTATATTTATGTGGATATAACACAAAAACTATCAGACAATCAGGCATATTTATAAAAATATACAAATTAATATTATGGCATACAAAATAAAGTATTGATTATCAGCATGCTATTTCAATTCAGACCAAACAAGACTAGATTCAAGCAGGTAGGTTAGGATAATGTAATAACTGGATATTGAAATATAATTCAGTTCATTTTTGCATAAGTTTCTTTGCAAAAATGAACGATCGTAATTAGAAGAGTAGTAGAATATACTCTAAATATATACATTTTTAGTGATAACGATAAGTTTCCTATTCTATTTGGTTTCAACTAGCCGAAAATAAGAGACGATATTATGTTAGTAATTAGTATGAGTTGAGTTAAGTTGCAAATACATACCTATGACTTTTCATTTGAATATAGTTACTAGGTATAAGTCCTTCTCTGCCGTCTAATTCAGCCCTGTACCAATTCATGTCGTCCTCCATATTTAGTATCTGTAATAACAAGAGTTCTAGAAGCAAACTGTCAACTATATCGTAGTTTTAGTCTCACTTAAACGATAAAGCACCGAGAACTTACTTTAAGAACCTGATTCTTCTTGAAACTAAGTTCATCATCAGCAGTCGCAGTGAAATCGTGTTTTGCTATAGCCTCCATGTTCAAATTAGGCACTTCACTCAATTGTCACTGATTACTAAAATAACTCACAAAGTATACAATCTAATAACTGCGCTTCAGGTCAGAGGCGTAAAGTAATCATAATGCAAGTAGTTTTCTACAGGATAATGGGGAATACTATGTATTACGTGCTGATACGCGAAACAATTTTATCTGATCTCGGTCTACATCAGTCACTCACACAACTACTTGCTAACTGTTGTGTTACCAGTAAAGATATATTTCATAAATTTTGACTGTAGTAAAAAACAAAATAAAATATTTTGAACTTAAGAGTTCTAAAATAAGAAGATTAATTAAAAAAAAAAAGAATTTATTCAATAGTAGTTCTTTCTTATTGATTTTAATATTTTATTGAAAATAATAATTTCAAAATCTATTATTTTAATTTTAAACGTTTTAAAGGCTTAGCGCTTTTAAGCCTACCTTTATTAATCTTCGCGGCCATTTCATTCTTAAAACCTTAATGGACATAAAGGAAGAATCTTTTTAAAATGTATTTACATACAAATTCAGAAGTTTAAAATAAAATAAACGAAGGTTCAAGTTATAGTCTAAGATGACACATTAACTTCTATAATACATCATAACATTTTTTTTCATTTAGGGCACAAGTTAGTATAATACATACGTATTTAAGAAACAACAAGTATATTTATTTTAAAACGTCTAAACACGTGTGATTTGGAAATTAAAATTAAGATATTTATGTAACGCACAATTTATAATATAAATTTATATTCAGAGTCATGACATTATTGTTTTAGCGAAAAATATTCATTTTAATTTTATTTTCTTAACCCTGAAAATAAACTTTAATTTATCGTTCAATAATTTTCATGTAAGTTTCCACACTACATACATAGTAATAAATTACATTTACATAATTTCATTTTATTTAAAACGATTATTTTAGGTATACTCAAAAGACTTGATGTTGATTTAGTTAGTGTTCAATCGACTACGTTTTTGACTTATATGTTTATATTTTTATTTTTTAACAGTCTGTGTCAAATAATAATATTTTACGTATACTGTGGTAAGAAATGTATTGACGTTGTCAAACACGATTGACGTTTCTTTTATGTCCAATCGCCTCCCAGTGGCATTATACGCGTAAGTATTTTTGAAAATCTGGCTTTATTTCTTAAATCTAATAATTTTACCCGACGTTGAAAATGAAAAACGAAAGACCATTGTGTGTATTAAGTGGAAAACAACATATTTCTTTGCCTTTATAGAGAATATATTGATAGTCGTGACCTCAACCCGGTGTGTTTACTTGTTTTCAGGTTTAATCGTAACTCAAATAAACGCAACGATGTCGGGAGGATTAGACATCTTAACCCTCAACGAGGAGGATGTTACCAAGATGCTTGCAGCGACGGCCCATTTGGGGTCTGAGAATGTCAACTTTCAGGTTAGTTTCCAGGACATAACCTTTTAGTTTAGGTACAATGCATTTAGCGTGATGATAAGAGAATCCGTTCCATTACAATCTCCGATAATAATGACGATCAATTCTCCCAACTGACCATTTAATGTCCAATACATTTTATTACATTAGATACGCTGTCTACAATGATGATATTTTTTGAAATAGATGGAAACCTACGTGTTCAGGCGTCGCGCTGACGGCACCCACGTGATCAACCTTCGTCGTACCTGGGAGAAGCTAGTGCTTGCAGCCCGTGCTGTTGTCGCCATCGAGAACCCAGCTGACGTGTTCGTCATCTCATCCAGGCCGTTCGGTCAGCGAGCTGTCCTTAAGTTCGCCGCTCACACCGGCGCAACACCTATTGCTGGACGCTTCACCCCTGGTGCTTTCACTAACCAGGTAAGTTACATTACTTTATGAAATACTAGCTACAGGGATCTAGCAACTTGTATATGTGAATGTGTTTATGTCAATAAAATATTTTAAGTGGTATTGCTTGGTCCCCTATACCATAATTGCTTATACTTTAGTGTTCTTAAAAATGGCCTAATTATTTGTGCTGTGTTTAGAACCAACTGGATGTGAAGGACTGGGCTCTGCAGTGTGCCTGGAGAGACTGGGCTCTGCAGTGTGCCTGGAGAGAGGCCTTAGACAAAGAATGGAGTAATATGAGTTGTAGGAAGATATAACACTGGTTTTAACATAGACTTCTAGGGTTAATTATATTCACATGTACTTTGATTTCTGTTAATTCAACTAAGAAAATG
>MOOZ01000614.1:171573-184142 GCA_002930495.1 Cecropterus lyciades | reverse complement strand
TTTTGCTCGATGTTATGATCGGCAACTGGTAGATGCTTCAAATATTCACTGAATATTTGGGTATATATTCAATTTTAAAAAATAAGAAATTAAAATAAAATATATATTCAAAGGGGGTTCTATGCAACAAACGTGACTTTTTTTGCCTTTTTTTATAGAATTGATACGGAACCCATTGTGCGCGAGTTCGACTTGCATTTGGCCAGCTTTTTATGATCAGATATTACATATATTTTATATTATATTTTTTTTTTGCTACGGATAATATTACAGAATTAAGATAAATTTTATAGATTACATGAATTTAATATTTGAGAAGTTTTTTAACACATTTGCCAGGTGATTATTTAATTTTCCTTATGCTCAGTTCTCAAATATCATAAAATTTCAATTAGGACAACTTTTATGAAACTCTAATTCTCTATGTTAATCTCGTAAACATTTGCTACACATTTATTTACTTAAAATTATATCCCTTCTAAAATAAAGCAATATTATTAATTTAAGCATTGAAATCCAATGAGTGAAAATTAAATCCATTTGTTCAGGTCAGCGCAGCACAGCGGAGAACAACTGGAACAAATGATCAAACAAACACGTCAATTGGATAAGAGTTAATGAACGGGCGTGGACTGGCCAGCCCTTGATTATAACGGGATTAACGTCTAACATATCTGTAAGGGAACGGTAATTCATAAACACGGTTTTCAATATTTTTTTGCTAAAAAGCACGAGATTTGACGAAAACCTAAACCCGGGTGGGGTCCTTCTCCCTGTGATCAAGCGTGGTATGTATTTTGAACTCTCCCTTCCCCTTTGAAATGGTCACGTGGTTTGGGTACGCTGTGTTTGTCTCATAGAATAGAGGCTCGGGGTGACGTAGTTCTGTAGTATTAAATGCAATGATGTAAGTATTGTCCACTTTTAGTTATATATCATAACAGTTTAGTTTATAACAGAATAATAAATATAAATATAATAGAATAATAAATAGAGTAATTTTATCGGTACTGAGATATAAATTTACATAGATGAACTTAATGTTTGCTGTACTGATTTTTTACTAAAAGCTTGAACCACCTGTGGTCACTACCGCCAATGGTCATTTGTAACCAACTTAATACAGGGCCTATAACCATAGTAAAATAAGCTATCACTGAAGTCAACAGATGCGTTGTTATTCCTGAGAACTGCGTGACGCTGAGGCAGATGTGGCGGCGGTAGCCCCGGTCGAACCATGCTCGTTCTACCTTCTGCCAATGACTTCGCTGAAATTTAATGTACAACCTTGTTTTAATTTCAAATCAATATTATACGGCTTTCTCTCGATCAAATGTACACGTATTTTATTTAATTCATCAATATTTTATAAATATACGTCATTCATATACGATTACATACAATATACAAATAAATATGATTTAATGTTTAAATTTTGGAAGCATCAAACCATATTACACAGAACCTATATATAAATGATATTTTTGTATCTTGTGATATTTAGTTTGCCTTACGTCGTTCCCAGAACGACAGGAAATGTATCGAGTGACCACATATACCAATTGGATAACTGTCAATGAATGGCAGTGAAATAACGAGTTTTTGATTGCTGAATTTTAATAATTTTAATACATTTGGAACATATAACAAGAATGTTGTTGTTTTAAACAGATTCGGTTTTAAATGACGATGTTGTTGTCAGTATTGTTTAAGTAGAAAAAGAGCATGTAGTTTATCTGATGGTAAGTGGTCACTACTCATGAACATCTGTAACCTGACATAAGTTAAGAGCTGAGATAAGATCAGAACGTTACTCTAGACTGGCCACAGATGCTACAATTGATGACAAGTTGGAATGCCTCGAATAAGTATTGTCTCCTTTATTTCCTCCTTATCTATTTCCACACCCTTCAGACCAAAACATATTGCGTTATTAGACAGAATTACGTCTGACGGTGGAACCTCCAAAGACGAACCACAAAGGGTTCTGCCACCATGAATTACATTCTTCATAATTTTGTCACGTGAGCTACGTTTTGGTGCAAATCTTACTAATATTAAAAATGCGAAAATTTGTGAGGATGTATGCGTATTTGTTAACATTTTAGTCAAACACTACTAGTAGGATTTCCCTGATTTTTGGCACACAGATAGTTTATGACCAAAAATAACTTATGACCGTGGTAAACGTTACCGAAACAAGCGGAGCCACGAATAACTTAGTATACTATACTATAAAAATATTACTATTTAAATAAACGAACAAACAGAAAACCGCAAAACAATAAACAAAATAATCTTGCTCTGCTATCTACGTTTTATTTCATTGTTTTCCCAATTTTGTAGCAAAACAACTTTCTGTCGTAACAATCTTAACGAACATAGATTAAAACATAATTAGGAGCTTGGCAAAAATTAATCATGTTTCTGTTTCTTTGCGGGAAAGGAGTTTTAATGTGCAAAATCAGAAGCAGTATTTTTGTCATTACTCTGTTTTTTTCACAACGATATTATTACGTCAAGATTCCAGGAGGCAAAATAAAAGACAGAGGTAAAATAATTCAATTTTAATTCGAAATCTGCTTTAGGTTTGCGTCCATGGCGATTCTAATATTTACATGAGCTGCAGTAAAAAAACAGTGACCATACGAAGTATGGTCACAATACAAAATATAGAGAAAAAATACGCTTCATGAAATAAATGAAGCGTATTTTTTCTCTATATTTTGTATTTCAATTAATCAAAGTCAAACCCATACAATCTATGCATCTTTGCCAACGCATTGGTTGCTTATTGATGCCTTTCTTGAAGAAATCAACAGGACTGAAGGCAACAAATTCTTTAAAGGCATTTGCACTGAATTAATTTTTTTTCCGCCAAGAAGTTATCCAAAATATGGAAAAAGTAGAAGTCTGTAGGCGCAAGGTCTGATGATACGGCGGATGACGGAAAATTTTCAATCCCTACCTTGGAGACCATCTGCTGTGCAGTATGAGTTCGCGCGTTGTCGTGCAGGAGCAGTGGAGCCGAACGATTGACCAAAGCTGGTTGGAGACGTGCAAATTTCTTAAGCGAGCAAACAAAACGAATACCAGTTCTTAGAGTGGAGGTACCGCTCTCCATGACGGCAGCATGCAAACTCAGCGCCGTTCACGCGTACCGCCCCCTCTAAACTCTGTTGTAGCACGAAGTTATCCGAGTGTCGATCGACGTCATTGCGAAGGTGCTGCCATCTGTCAGAACTCGTGCCGCGCTTCGTTTACCGTCCAAACTAATGTCCGTCTCCGACATATATAATATCGATGGCTACGTACGGATTTTTTCGACTTCTTTGTTGTTGACAAGTTCGATAATGTTGTTTTACCACATTATCAAACTTGTCAGGCGTATTTTCTAAACGGCGTTACCTTTTCCATAAAAGTCATCAATAAAACAGTAATACTAAGTTATTCTTGCAGTTTCGCCCGCTTGTCCCACGTCTACTACGATAGAGTCTCCTATGTTTTAATCTAGGTCATAAATTATCTGTGTGCTAAATTTTAGTGAAATTCGACCAGTAGTTTCTGTGTCAAACTTTCACACAGTAAGATTATAAAATAGTTTATATTTATCGCCATTACAAAGATTTTATATTTAGCGCTAGATACTAAGTGAAAGCATTATTAATTCACGATTAAGCGATACCGCGTCTAATCAAACGGTTCGAGCTAATATATCGGATTCCGTGGAAACTTCGTTCCAATTAGTTTGAATACGGAAAGTCTTACTACGATGTTGTAGTGTATAACTAGAGTGGAGTGTCACGTACTCACTGATATTACAAGACGTTGTGATGTAAACATACATGTACATGTATGTTTATACAACATTATACTAGATTATTCCCACGGCTTCGGTCGCTTCAGTCGCATTTACCACGGTAATAAGTATCCCACGTGTTAATCCAGGCCATAGACTATCTGTGCGCCAAACAGCGAAATTCGAGTAGTAAATTTCTCGTGGTACTAATAAACAGATAGATCCTCAAAAAATTCCGAATTTATAAGACATGTATGTATGTATGTATGTACATACAAGATTAAGTTGTATTTTTAGGTCTTTATGCATCCGATCGTCATGAGGCTATAGGCAGTTTTGAATAGAAACACAATGAAAACAATTTAATAGCATTGAAACAAAAATATATAATAACTATAAAAAAAATTATAATGGACTTTATCCTAAAAGCTACTTTTGAACCTAATTGGGGGCATTAATGTCTAGACTTTTTGTGTGGTAGAATAAAGTCTGCCTGAGACTTCTAGTGGCTGATAAATTAATGTTCTTTTAATTTTATTTTGCACGTGACAATGATCGTTATTTATTTAAAATATTTCATAATTAGTATGAGTATAATTTGCCCTTTAATTTTTTTCCCGACGTAATCCTATTTTAATTAACAGATTATACCGTGTGTACATATAACTATAACCGAATACTAATAACCGATTAAAAAGTTTATCTACTATAAGTGTACATGACGAAGCCCGGGCTTTTTACCTTTGATTAAATGGGTATTTTTCCTATAATATTCTTTATTTCGCTCAACAATTTTAAGTAGTTGCAGATAGCGGCAACAAAGTTACATCTGTCAAATTTTCAGCTGTCTAGCTATCATGGTTCATGAGACTCAGGCAGGTGTCAGTCAGACATACAGACGGACAGCGGAGTCTTAGTAATCGGGTTCCGTTTTTGTCTTTTGTGTACGGAACCCCAAAATGTACCTACTATTGATTAGGATAACACTTCATAGTATATTTGGAAGATTATTTTAGATTGTGTCATAGACGTGTAGATAGATTAAGTGTTTATCCTATCGTCTTTTGGTCTGTCAGTCTACTAATACGTAGTTGATTTTAAAGAAAGCGTACGAATTTGCTGCCTTATTCCAATTTTTCATATGCTCCGTGCATACTAAATTTTATTATCAAGCTGCAGAACCAGCGTTCTTCCAGTGGAGAGTGGAGAGGTATCATCACTTCGTGTATTTCTGGCGTGAAGCAGTTGTTGCGTTTTCTGCAACGGTGTGGATACCGGCACACGTATATATGTGGCAACCATCTTAGTCCTCAGGAGTGGAACGCAACTGAGATCGACTTCAGATAGAACCCCTGTTCTATATGAAGTTGATTACAGATGTCCATGGTGGCATTCACCACTTACCATCAGGTGGCCTGCACGCTCGTTTGCTACTTTAATCTGATAAAAAAATGTATCCAGAAAATTATTAGTCAACATTTAATACGTTGTACACGTACACACATTGTACACGTTCAACACCTGGTCATAGAGTCAATACATCTTCATGTTTCCTTCCTTCCTACATGGCGAAAGCATTGAACGGATTCCAACCAATTCACAGCACTGTCTTTGTTAGTGTATGCTCCTCTCGGAATATGCCAGACGATGCTTCCCATTAAATGGCTTCCTTTGAACGCCTACAATACGTCTATGAATATGGAAGGATGATAATGCTAATTGAGCGTTATGTGCATAACGTATTTTCAATATAACATTTCTGCGAAAACATTTTATATTTACTAAGGGGCTATGAGGAAGGTATACATTTACCTATATGTATTTTCCGTGCAAGTACTAACCACATTAAAATTTTCGTTTTTCAGCAATTAAATGAAAATACGATTTAATAATAATTATTTCGTAATAAAGTGGATATGTTTATTTTTTTGGGTACAATAGTAAGATAATAATTTATTAATGATAATAATTGGGAGTTTAATTTAATGTATACTTTGAAAAATCACTTTCATAGGTACAGTATTAAAGTGAACGAATACTTATTTTTGATTAATCATCGCAAAGTCTACTAAAGCTAATAAGCCATGTTTGAAAAATTGGTTCATGTTATGATGTAGAAATTTATCAAGAAATATTTTTTAATATTTCACCTCTAAATGGATGTTAAATAATTATATTGCGAGTATTTCGTATAACAGTCTTACAGAAATGGCGAGCATCAGTTATTTCAATAAAATTAAGTATGCCTACTTTACAACATTTTACACTTAAGTAATTTAGTTTTAAACACAAAACGCCTTGATGAAATTCGCTAGCGAACTACTGAGATTCACAATAATTACTCAACTGTTTCTGCTACAGACCTACAATGGCGAATTCATCTACGAATTCCGACCGCTCCAAAGCACGGTCTTTGTAAATGAATATTCCCGGCCGGAATACGGTAAATGGTTTCCCATTCCGTTGGGGTGAACGTCAATGTACCTACCTATAAGTACCTATAGGTGGGAAGGGGTAGTGCGTGATTGAGCCAAGTTAGGCCTTTACCGGGACCTTACATCCGTCCATTCATTTGTATCAATGCTTGAATAATTTAGAATCGAAAGCAGTGCCTTTGGTATTGTTTGTTAAAGGATTTCGAAACTTGTAGGATTTAATGATTTACATTTAGAATTGATGTTTGTAACAAACGCTGTTATGTTTTAATGTATTTTTAACAAATTATTTTAGAAACCGAGACCAAGGCAATGGCCATTCCAGGCCAAATGCTGCAAAATCCTTCATATACAGTAATAGTACTCTTTTTAAAACAATAAAACGTTTAAAGTGTGTTTGTACGTCATTTTAAAAGGATTGTAATTTTTTCGTAAAATCATTTTATTGTTATTTGTTTGTCTTCCGTTGGTGCTTCTAATCTAATGCATGTTAGTGCATCTGATCTTTAAACTCCTGAAAATTACCTAATAAAGGACTTATTAGAAAAAACTCTGCGGATAATATGCACGCGAGCGATAGATATCTTCGAGTAGTCTGTAGTAGATAATAATGGAACTAGTTCGAAAATATATTGTATTTATAGGTAATACTGAAAAAAAGTCCTTTCTATGCCATGTTCCAGGTTTTTCTCTACAACTTAACAGGCCACCAAAAAGCAGCCCCTAAGGACTACTTATTGGCGGTGGCTTAAAAGCTATTTTATTAATATTATTAATAGTTCAAATAACGGGAAACCCAACGGGATTTATGTTATTCGTATTCTATGAGCCTCAATCGGCTTTACCAATTTAATCCATTAAGGTTGCATATTTGAATATGTACGCGTTTTCTCCGTTACTTAACCATGTTTGTTTATAGTAAAATTTCTTTGTCGTTAAAGGATAGTATCATATTAATCCTATAAAGGTTTCTTATGACGGAAATAATCCAATAAATATTTTATCGATACCGTTTTTAATAGTAATAATGATTGTTTAATAGTAGTAGCAGTAGGTACTTTCGGCACTTTGCGTTGGATTGTTTTGAACTCTATTTGATTTGACTATAGTGGTACTGAAGCAGTGTTATGGGCTAATGGATTTGGTTTTGAAAATAGTAAGGAAATTCGTTCGTAAGTTCGTTCGATAAGAAAAAAATTACATTTATTGAAAATATTATTACAGACGACTATAGGTAGCAGCGACCATTTGACCAATATTGTCGTGAGAGTAAGAAAAGTCGTCCCTTCCCTCTCCTTTTTTCCCTGTATACAGGCGCCATCTTTTTAAATTACATAGTCTCTATCACTGTGTAAACGAAGACGATTCTAATTATATGTTATCTGTCATAATCTGTAAAGCCTTTTGGGCTTTAACGCGTGCCTAAGAAATGGACATACATAGACACAAACATATATATACTTACATACTTTAATACGTACGCTTGAAAAACATTATTCTCCTTCTAATGCATTTGGGTAAAAAGTGAATACTTTATTAGTTAGTATAAGTACGTATAAGAAGACATCCGATAAGTATCTCCGGCCTCAGTGTCAATTAGTGGGACGGTAAGTTCTATTTTCGATCATATTTTAAGGTAATTATTAAGGTAACTATACCAGGCTCCCAGATTTCATTCAAGACTGATTTCAGGCATGATGTGATAGTGCGTGCTGTCCCAATTGTCCCAACATATTGGACTGAATAATATATAGCCTGTTTGCATGACAAGTGAAGATGTTGAGTGACGTCGGGTTGCGTGCGGAGAGTAGGTAAACGTATAGGTACCTTGTATAAGAGTTGTAGACAGTTGTTGTAATCTTTTGGTTACGTGTTAATTTTCAATGTCGGCAAAAGGCGTTTCTAGCGTAAGCATAATTGCTTACGCTAGAAACGACAAAAGGAAGAACGAATACACGACGAAACAAAAACAAGGTTTGATTATTAAATCAATCCTTGTTTTTCTTATTATTCATAAATCATTTTATGCGTGGTTGATCAAATCTTTGAAATTAATGCCCGTTTCTAACCACCATATGGTATTTAAAGTGGAATTGCTACAGAATCGAATTTTAATATTAGATAAACGTTGGAGGCTCATGGAGAAATGGATACTGCGTGAGGTTATTTCAATAAAAACGGATCAAATAAAGGTTTGTGTGAACAGGATAGGTACTGAAAATAAACGTAGCCTATATACATATACGAAGGTTTATTCGCAATCGAGTGTTTGGAGCGGAGCGGAGTGAAGGTAGTGTCGGGCCGACGGCGCGCGGCGACAGCGTCGATACGCGCAGGACGCGCACCCGCCTGACGTCGCCGCGGGTCGCGGACACGCGCACTCCGCACCACCGCCGAGCGCTCCGCGACGCACGCCGCCTCGTCCTCTCCGCGACATTCCGCACCGACCTCGTCAAAGCGACGCGATTTTGTATCAATATACGAGTTTAGTAACGACTTTGTGATCGACCCCTTTCAATTATTGGCAAAACTGAGTGTTAAAGGATTGCTTTTCGATGCCAGTACGGTGAAAACAAACATCGCACAGTGTTAAACGCGCAGGCGCGCCGCACGCGGACATGACGAAGGCGGCCATCTTGCTCGAAGACACAATTTCGCCTCGCCCCAGACTCCAGGACTGATCAGAATCTTCGATAAGGACCCGTGAAAACGTACGATGGGTCGCGGGCGAGGCTCCGCGACGGGCGTCCTCTGAGACCGCACCGCGCCGCCGCTATCGATCCGGCGGAGCGCGATGGCGTTCGCGAAGTGAATGCGGACATCGGGACAGTGTCGCAGCCCCCGCGAGCGAGCGGAGCGCCGGTCTAGTGACAGTGTTAGAGTAGTCGCGCGGCATGTGAGAAAGGGTGCCGACGCTGGAAGGGCGCGCGGGCGGCGGCGGTTGACCGCGCGCCATGGGCGAGGAGTATGCGCGCTCCCCTTGCGAGCGCTTCCCGGCGGCTGGCGCGTTCAGCGTGGCGCCGCCGGAGCGGCTCAGCCCGCCGCCGCCCGCGCCGCTGCCGGACCGCTTTTCGGCATCACCGCGGCGGATGCGCCGGAGTGCGGAAGTGGAGCGTGCGAGAAGACCACGTTATGTACCCCCGGCGGCGCATGTGCCGGTGGAGCGGTACGTGCCGCGGCCGCCGGCGCCGCTGCGGCCACCGCCGCCGGTGTACTGTGGGCTGGCGTGCCGGCCGCCGCCGCCAGCGCCTCGAAAGTGTTGCGGGCCCGCATGCCGCGAGGACATCGCGGGCTCGCCACCACCGTCACGTTACGTGGAGTATGTGGGCGCAGCGGCTGCGCGACGGCTTGCTTGTACGCCGCCACCACCACCACCGCCAGCGCTTCAACTACCCTGCGAACCGCAAGAACCACCATGTTGTGTGCAAGCTCGCAGGCGACCACCACCTCCGCATGATTGGTAAGTCTATGTATATTTCTAAAAACCCCTAATAGTCACACTTCTATCGTGAATTACAATTGCAAATCATACTGTATTCGATATGGAATATTAACATGAAGTGATATACCAAAAACGACAAACACATCTCTAAAGATGCATTAGCATGATCAAAAGCAATTTATTGATGACGTAAACGTTACTGCGAGCTTATCGTAGCGGCGACGAGACGGCTCATCGAAATTAGAATATCAGGGATTGAAAGGGTTTGAACGGCACACAGTGCGCCGGTTGTTGTAATTGGCTAATATTTCGTGGGTGGAATTGATAACGGGTGATTGATGATAGCAGTGGCTAACGACGACGTCCGCGTCGCCTTGTCACGCTCCGAACGGACCCGACCTTTACGCAACGGATTTAAATTTTTATGCTACTTGATCGAATTTGCATAATCGGTTCAAGGGATAAGGATAACTTTACTTTCAGGTTACATTTATCATATGTTTAGACAAAATATCAATGGCTAAGGAAGTGTACTGTTATTTATAGTGATCGTAAATATTCGTTCCTCGTTCATAACCATAAAAATATTGTAAAGTAACTCAGAACCTGAATAAAGATATTTTTGTACTTTAAGCAGTGCCTTACGTGCTCACTAATATTCTTGAGCGTCTATACTTCATACATATCCAGGTCGTATATGTTTTTCCGCTAAATTATAATATTGTGATTATTATACTTTTGTTGAACTGGAGATAAAATAATATTATTAATATTATTTATACAACCGAGATATTCGAAATTCATGTTCTCAATCTTGTAGGAATGGCTGATTTCTCAAGATCTATTAATCTGCGCCATTACAAGTAATTTCAAACATTATTCAATACAAGTACTGTACAATTGGGAAATCAGTTGAAAAACAACAGATAACTGAACTGACTGAACTGTTAAATTTAGCATATTTTCGAGTAAATACATATTATAGGTACTGTGTGACGTGTGTCCTCTATCCTGGGATAGCCCGCATATAATACAGTCGTTGGTCATCCTAGGACAATCCCAGGGCCGATAGGACCATGAAATCATATTTTAGTAGGGACACTCAGACCCATTCGGATTGATAATATACTCGATAGTATCAATAATGTTAACTGCCAAAGTCCACGATGACCTATACAGGAAGGAATTAAAAATCTGGTTTGAAGGACCATAATATGTAGAACCATATTTATACGAGTTACGCCAATTGTGTTGTTTTAAAAGTTCAAATAAAAAACAAAAGTAGCGAGTGTGTTCAGTAAAATATACGCGTGCCTGGATTTGAATAGTATTTTTACAAGCACCATTCAATTCTATAAAGTTATTGTTACAATTTCTGTCGAGAACTGTATAAAATTTTGATCTATCGGCTAACGACACAAATTAATACAATTAACCGCGGAATTCTATTAAGTGCAATTATATACTGTACCAAATTATCGAATGAAAATTTCATGAATTGGTGGAGGTCGACGACACAAATATAATAACAAAAAATTCGTACATTCGTTACGATATTTATTCACTTCGATATTTAATAAAACTGTATGACCTAATAATTAACCTACATTTCGAGATGCGAAACGGGTCGAATAAAAGTGACCATTTACAAAAATCAGGCAACAATACACAAAATCTCAAGCGTCTCTAATTCCATGCTGACATTTAAGAAGACAATTAAAGAGAACTGTCTTAATGGAAACTAAAATTACAAGTCGTAGAGATTTGTAACTCTGCATTCTAATTTAATTTCTTGCTTGGTTTACGGTTTCAGAAATGACTTGTTAAGTGAATATTTATGAAATAAAAACGCACATGAAATCATTTTTTCAGATTTTTAGCTCAAATTCATTCATTCAAATATACATATAACTCAACCTATTTTGTCCTCGTGAGTCATCTGTGATCGACTTCAGATACAACACCTTTTATGTATGAAGATGCTTATAGATATCCACGGGCTACTACATGCTTGTTTACTACTTCGATCTGATAAAATAACATAATTATATATCATTCTACAAATCATCTAGAGAGTATTCACACACACATGCACAATGTATGTGAGTGTGTACGTGCACACCTACATGGCGCCGGCATAAGCATAAGGGGTTTTTAATTGTGTGAGTGATAGCACTCACACAATTAAAAATCCCGTTACTATCGCATGTCGTATCTTCGTAGAAACTGATATTTTTCTTCGTAAAGTCTAAGTAGAACTGTTATAATAAAGTTAGCTATATTCACGTAATGTTTTTGTAGCGCTAATGTTGTTTTTCTTTATCTGGGCGTGACTTCCACCTACGTTACTTCCTGTGAGATTTTATTAACGCTTCCTGTTAATGTTTCTGTTATTTTTATGATGGCAGAATTTTATTTATCTTTCCGACCTTTTTAGTGAAATGTTACAAATGCGAGTCTTTATTGATATTTCGTTCGTATTTTATTTAATTCCTAATTCTATGCGTTAAATAAACATTTCATTTCTTTAAAGAAATGGTGCCCTATTTCGGACAGAGCAGTACCTATTTTTGTACCTACGTTTGTTTTTTAAATGTTCCACAAAATAAATTATTTATTAAAGATCTTATACACTATTCATGCCAGATTTACCTATTTTAAGAATATGCTCAAATATGTTATTTGATTTAGTAGGAAGGTGGTTATAGCGTGTGAAATATCACATGCACATTCAATTTGCAATTTTCAAGTACACATTTTAGTTGCCCCAAAAAAAGATGGGGGCATTCGTCCCATAGCTATTGGAAATACAATAAACATAAACGCTTGCTACACTCATAGCCCCACAGTAGGATTTTCTCCTGTGTCGTGGGTGCCATGGACACACAAAGAC
>MOOZ01000614.1:124178-141840 GCA_002930495.1 Cecropterus lyciades | reverse complement strand
CCGCGCAATTTTTGTAAAAAGGGGTCCAAAGTTTTTGCTTCACGTATTAATATAATGATGCTGCGACTGTGTTGATACTAAATATTTATGTTTTTAACAAGTATGAAAAATAGGTAAGTGATACCCATAAGAAAACAACTGAAAGCCTAACCAGAATATTTGGTTCAGTAAAAATGTTTATTTCTTTCCCAGTTTTTGTGGACTAAAAATTTGAAGCAGTAGCCAGGAGTATTCTCAATTTTTCTGTTACAGCATTCATTTTTCCCTTAATTCAACATTTTTACTAGCTTTGAGTAGAGGTCATTGCCTTAAGCGAAACGACATTCTTTTAAATTACAGCGTAGATATTACATATTTTTGAAAAAAAAAAATGAACTGCTCTTTTAGTATAGTACAGGCACTGAGTCACTGAGGTATACTAACGATTTATAATTACTGCACTCGTATTTCGTACCACCTCCACTCCTGTTTCTACTTAAAACATTAGAGTTTTACGCTGCTGTGTTCTGGTCTGAAGGGTAGTATTAAATAAAGTAAAGTAAAGGAAAGTATTAAATAATTTAAGCTGGTTCAGGCGGAGTACACATGAAGAAATACAAACATGTGGACATGATTTTAGTCGTATGACAAATCGCTTTATTAATGACATTTTCAGCGGTCTCGTTTATAACTTTATCGGCTCAAAATGATTGGGGTGGTATGTTTGAAAACATATGTAAACATCAATATTTGTTTTAATCTGATCGGTGAACGTTAAATACCTATTTTTTTACATTTGACATAACTGCGAAATATTGATGTTTTAGGCTTTTAGACTGTATATATGTTTGAATGATTTCTTTTTACATGACTTGTACCCTGAACAGTTTGATCGCGATTGATACTGAGTGCATTAAACAAATATATATACATATTTATTATATATTGGTGTCTTTGATATAATTTTTTCAGCTAGGTAAATGCGACTTTAGACGAAGTAAAGTTGCTCTGAAACCAAAACTATAATTTAATAATTCCAAACTTTTAATTATACTTATAACGAGTCTATTATTTCAATATTCTAGATATTCCGCAGACTTTTTAATTTGATCCATACACATGATAGTTTTGGTGGTAGGATACCTAACAATAACTTACTATATAACTTTAGTGATTGTAATAATATATAATATATTATTTTCTTAATAACCGATAAATAGGCATACGACTAGAGCTACCCTATATAGGTACGTCGCTATGACTGTATCTATACTAATATATAAAGCTGAAGAGTTTGTTTGTTTGTTTGAACGCGCTAATCTCAGGAACTACTGGTACTACCGATTTGAAAAATTCTTTTGGTGTTAGATAGTCCATTTATCGAGGAAGGCTATAGGCTATATATCATCACGCTAAGACCAACAGGAGCGGAGCACCAATGAAGAAAGTTTCAAAATCGAGGGTTTTTTTTTTCTAATGAGATATAAAATTTCGGTTAATGTATGTCACGTTACATTTCTTTTAAACGAGGGTGAAACCGCGAGCTCAGCTAGTATTATATTAAAATGTTTATTTAAATTTTTAGTTTAGTTGGGTGTAAGATTTCAGATATCTTTTTTTTATCAGAATAAATTAGCAAACGAGCATGCAGGTCAACTAATGGTAAGTGGTTAGTGGTATGCGTTGATACTCTCGAAGATTAAAATCGTCGACTCATAGGTATATAAGTGAGCCAACAACCGAAACGCAAGACCTGCTTCACGCTAAAAAATTTGCGGCAGTGGTACTTCCCGGTCGAACTATACTGGTACTACCTTATAATGTATAACGTATATGTCTAATTATTAGATATTAGATCATAGATAATGAATAATTAAGCGTTACATTTACGTAGTCGGGTTTTAGTTTTCAGAATTAATTTTGAATATGTGACTTGTTTGTTTGATGAACACATTTTTATTTGGTTACGTCTGTAGCATTGGTAAATTTTAACTGCGTGGATCGCCTTTTTTTCGATGAATTTGAGCCCGTATCGCTTACTTTTTAAACATAACATGGCTGTATGAAAATCGGTTGCGTAGAATAAATACCGTGAATACGTTCTGTTGTACGCTTCAGACTTATCCGAGTTCTTGGAAATGTTCTTGTATTAAAATATTTGAACATTGCCTGAAAAAGGTCTGTTTATGTTCATATTTTGGGAGCCTTTCTTTGTTTAAAATTACAATAATAATGCCCTTTGAATGACAATTGTTATAACATAATCGGAATGAATATTTGTAAACTCAATTTGAAAAAGGAAGATTAACAAATACTAAACTTTTTAAATATACATTCATTTATTTAATTGCGCTATTAGAAAGATTATCTACTGTTAGAACAATTACTATTATTACGTATAAAGTATAGTAAATCATAATAAAAATAATGTAACTAAAATACTGCTGCACAAATGCTAATATTCTAAAACTATATACAAAAATGAATTTGCGAATGTGTAAAACGAATCTCTTCATGCAAAAATTTCGTTTAACGCCATCCGGTCGTTCTTAACAGAAAATCCCGTTCCAGTTACATTCAAATTAGAACGAAAATTAACTATTTCATGCAACTTGTGAATATAACCTTTATTTTTGGGTGTAATTATACTGTATAGTTGTGATACTATTTATTTATCACTAACTTTGTGTTACATTAGTACATACTTATGTTCTCCTTAATTTATAGGTACATTTTCACGATTAACCATGATAGACGTTGAAATATCAAGAGTAATGCAAGACATTTCATGATTATCTTCTGTTATGAACAATTTATTAAAATAAACAAAAGTAAGCCAAAATTTATGAATATTAATCATTTAGTACGTGAAAACTAAATAAAAATAAATTCATAATTAACCTGTATATTTCCATTAGTTCTTTAGCGCATTAATAACTTATATTAACGCAGCGTGCAAGAAAGCCTGTGCAATAATAGCTTTATGCTATGTATATTTATCTAATAAATTGTCCCAGTTAAGTGAGGCGGCATCAATCACCCGAGGCCGGTAACCGCGTTACGTCGCCACTAATTGTGATCCCGCTTCTCCGAGTGGGTATCGTTCCTTTCCCGATCGATAACCACCCTGTGTCTCGATTCTTCGAGCTTTTACCCGTACACTGAAGAGCGGAATCCGCAAGACTCGAGCGAAGACCGAACGTGCGGCGATATACTCGATTCTCGGCTTTTAGTCGTACATTGAAGTGTGAATTCAGTAAGGGTTGAACAAGAAGTGTACCTAAACGGCGATAGTGAGGCTGCTGTAAAAGTTTCACTCGCGGGTTTGAGTCGGATTTCTTGGTAGGGTTGGGTGAAGGAAAGTAGGTCACTCTCCCTTGCGATGTCGACAACATTCACTTCGTCCACGGCATCGGATAAAGCCTAATTTTATTGCGTGGTGTTCGATCGTCTATTCGTGGTTCCTACTCGTTTGAAAGGCAAAAGTGACTTAATTCCATTATACATATGTCGTTTACCGTTAATTTTATTTGGGGACTTTTTGTTGAAGAAAAGTAGGAAAGCTGTTTATTTTATATGCACGTAAGGAATACCATTTCACTGATACAGTAGCAAAAGGGAGTATATATTTTCTTGTGGTTTCATTATCTATATCTTTGATACTGATAATTCATTATAAATATATAGAAGTTGCATCAAAAAATATATTGAGTATCGACCTATTATGGTTTAATAGATAAGCCTTGAAAAGCCAAAAATATCGGTTTCTCGTAGGAAATCCCGTTTTTTTGGTATTAGTTCTTATAGTGGCCATAGACCGCACTTTGAAAAAAGGATACTAAGTAATAGGGTCCCATTCTTACCCTTTGGTTGTTGAACTCTAAAAAGGGTTGAAGGTAATAGGCACGCACCATTTGAAAACTTATCAGGCTCATATATTAATATCGTATTTACATATGATGATAGGTAGCCGCAACTATCCCGTTAACGAACCTCATAACTGCTAATTGCTCTATTATAAAATCAAGCCTATAATTTGTTAAAATGGGCCGTTTTGTTTAAACAGTTGATTGTTAATGAAGGGTTATGTTAATTACAACATAGTAAAGGTATCTCTATGTTACGTGGATTTCATATTTTCAGGAACAAGATGAATGTTCAAAAGAAAAATGAAAAACATGACATGAGTTTAATACTTTTAGTATATTTTTAGCCGTCAGAAGTATATTTATATGTATGTACATACATTTACTTTGGTACGTACTATAGTCCAAACGGTTTGATGAATTGTTATATATGACATATCACTTCAATCGTCTCAGTTTTAAGAGTGACACAGGCTGATATAATTTTACAAAACGGCGCCTAAAAAGGCGACAAAAGGGGGGGGGGAAGGGATAACATTTTTATTATCATGATAAGATTGGTAATTTATCCGAGGTGTTAAAACTTAGTGTTACGGGGTTGTAATGTATGTGTGGCTGACGTCAGATATGACTCTATTCTTAACTGGTTTGATTACATATATCTATGGGCGGCAGTGACCACTTGACATCATATGAACTGCTGGCTTACTTGCTTTTCCTATAGTATAAAAATATACCATCAGCTGGCCAATTCGCACATTCTTAATAATTGACTACTACAACTTTAGAATATTATATTTGCTCTTAAAATAGCCATTTCATTGGCACGAAAAAATCTGGTTCAGAAAACTAAACGAAGCTGAAAAAATATAGAGACCGTTTTAGTTAGGTATTAACAGAGTCATTAGGCTAAGAGTTAAAACGCATTAAGATAATCACTCTTTGAAGTAGCGACGAGCAGAACTTTAATAACAACGTTGTGGAATATAGAGCCTCAAAGTTCTATTAATCCCATTATTTGGAGCAAGAACTAAGTTTACAATGACAATTATTTACTTTGATTCTGTGTATTTCCTTCAGAGTTTGAAAGAACTTAAATGTTTCTTCGATTGCGTGGATTACATCCTTATATTAATTTCTATGTATATTTTGTTTTGTATGAAGTTTTTTTTAATCTAATCTCATATAGAAGAAAACTTACTAGTTACTAGTTTGGGAGTCTTATGGAACTACTTTTAAATAGTAGCAAAAGTTTGTTCTTAAAATAAAATTAAAACAGTACCTGATCAAACGAATTGAGATGTCGTTTAGTGTAATGATAGCTGGATTACTGGCCATGCTCTAATTTTCTATTCCACCGGTCAAAATGATTGTCGAACGAATATCCCCATATAACCTCCATACATTTCAAAGGTGGTAAAATGAGCATGGTTTGGTCAAGCGACCAAGACCACCGACAGGTCTATTTCTAGTCTGAGGCAGTTTTTGCGTTTCGGTGAAAGAGTGTTATTGCCGAGTCATTGAGGTGAGGCGATCATCTTATTTCTCAGGAGTTGCAACAGCTCAGCTGCCTTCCGATAGAACCGTATCTGTGGACAGAATTCCTGTTTTACAGTGTAGAGTACAAGTGTCCATGTATTGCGTGTTGGTTTACTATTTCAATCGAATACAACAACTTATTATAAAAATTAAGACCCGACTACTAAATCTGAAATTAGCAGTCGGGTTTTTGTTTTTGTAATAATATATTTAATATAACGTTTTTATGAGTTTTCGTCGAAATAGTAGTAAAATAAAAGCATTATAATATATAAATATATTCTTGAAATGGACTATTTACTAGTTTTCATTTGATATCCATATTGTCATGATAATAAAAATGTCGTCTCTCACCCCACTCCTTTTTTCCCTATTTACAGGCGACATTTTAAAAAATTATATAGCCTAGGTCACTCTGCAAACAGAGACGATTCTAATGATATATAGCAATATGCCAATGAAAAGGACATACGTACAAACATACATACGTTCATAAAACATTACCCTCCTTCTGACGTCGTCTGGTAAAAATACAAATACGATCTATTCAGACTTTGTGGTAAGCGCTAACATTACACGCAGGGAAGCATTTTAGCCTAGACCTCTGCTTGTCTATATATTTTGTGACACTATAAATCGCCTTTGCTTACTTGAGTGTCGCGCGTTTCGTACACGTAATTTCCATAAAAAACAAATTGCTGGCAACTAATGTATCTTTTATGCTGAAACGAATTGCGTTAGACGTATGAACTTAATCTATTCGTATTACTGTCAAGTGTATACCGCAGCCATTAGGTTTTAATGCTTTTATTATATTTTTATGCAGAATATTGTCGCGCAGTTAAAAATGAAATGTATTTCCTTTACATAACAGCAAGGCAGTTAAATTTATACGAGGCTGCGACTGTTCCGATGGTCCATATAACATAGTAACGACTTCCTTTGATCCGCGCACTTGGTGTGCGTAACTTTGGAGTAATGACAGAGCTTCGAAAACATCGTAGAACAACAGCTTGCAGTATTACTGTTATTGGCATCGATACATCTTACGTACACAGTACACAATACAGCACAGATTTTCTACGAGTATTTTTGAGAATCAATGGGTAGGGTATAATAACTTTTTGTTTGAGCGTAATCGCTGAAATAAATTTTAAGTTAAACTTGTTAAAAGTTATAACTTAGTCCTTTGATTCGGTTTCTCAATTAAAGGTCAATGGTTGAAAACCTACATGCATTTTTGATTTTTCATACTTTTTTATAGTATGGAAGTAGCAAAGGTGCAGTCCACCTGATAGTAAGTAGCTACTGCCGCTTATGGACATTAATTTCTAATATGCACATAACTATTTTGAAGGTCAAAGAACTCTGTGTGGTTCGACTCCGGAAGCACCACCGCCACACCTATTACTGCCTAATAACAGCAGTGTAATACTCTGTTGTGTTCTGGTCTGAAGGTTGTGGTAAGGGAAACATACTTATTCGAAGCGTTTTAACTTAGTCCTCAGGAGTAGCAATGTATTTATGGCCAACTTCAGGTGATTACAGATGTCCATGGTCCAGGAGCCACTCACCATCGGGTGGACTGCGTGTTCGTTGGCTACTTAATATTATAAAAGAAAAAAAAATACATCCTGACATCTTTGTTAGAAAATCAAAAAATATTTTCTCTTTTCATTGTATGAAAACTCTTTTTATTGTTTGAAAATCTTTCATTATATAAGACTGAAATTCACGTGAAAAAGGCATTTAAAGAACATTTAACAGAGTACAGGCCCATCACATTTGAATCTATTGCAAATTAGCAAAAAAAGTGAAGTTTCGATACTGTAAACCGCTGGTAATGTTACACAATATTTACGTATCGACGAGACAAAACACATTAAATGTAAATTGGCCTCGCTTCAATATTATTGCATTGGCTGGATCACATCGTTCCGATCAAAGTTTTATTATCCGTGTTTTAGTGCTGTGCTATGTCATTGGTAATATGGATAAAGACCTCGATTATGCTACGTTGAACGTTATTAGTCCTGGATACTATTTATTTGTGACATCAATTGGAATGAAATAACTTTCTTCATGTCTTTTATAGTTTTTTTCAAATGTATAGGGCACTGTAGCATAATAATATAAAATAATAATTTTTTTTTCAAATATTTTGAATTTTACAGATGCATCTGCACGAAATCCACCTCGTTTTTATTGTTATTTTCATCTATCGGTTAAACTTTGACTATGTGATGAAAGGATAGCAAAGAAATGGTGTTATTTACCTACACCAAAGCTCCATCAAAATCTATCTATCTGGTAACACGTAAGGATAATTTTAATCAAATTAGTCGTTTTATCGTATCATTTAAAATGAATACCGATAATGAGTAATTTTTATGTGCTTTGATTTTACATCAATTTGCTAATGAATTTGCTTTATATTTGTTCTTCATTGTGTAGTTACAGGTTTTACTTGTAAAAGGCTTTGCGTTCAATCCTCGATTAAACGGTAATCGGAATAATACAGCTAGATCAAATTGAGTTGTCAAGCTTCTACAAACTACGGAATCTAAGTGCATGAATGGTTATTATTCAACGCAATAAATTTAAAACAAGATTCTTAAACTACAGTCACTTGTTATTCCTTTAAAGTTTAAAGACGACTCGTAGTCGAGCGGTCACCATACCGGTCTGACATGCAGTGGGTCCCGGGTTCGATCCCCGGCCAGACAGACATCTGTATGATGAGTTAAGATTTCTGTTCTGGGTCTGGGTGTTTGTGTAATCGTCTGTGTGTGTCCATGGCACACACGGCATAGGAGAAAATCCTACTTTGGGGCTATGAGTGTAGAAAGCGTTTATGTTTAAAATTAATATAAATATATACACTAATGCACCTAAATATGCATGCTAACCAGGTCCACTGATGAAGAGCATAAATCGTGACGAAACACCCCGCCATCCCCATTTTAAATAGGTGTCATTGAACTCATTTGACGTGTAATTATTTTCAATGCGCTACGTTCGAAACGTGACTGAGTAGCCGTTTCCCATTTTTGTCATTGGTTGACTTAATTTATGTTTGGGGATTTAATTAATTTTCTTTTCCCTTTTGTAATTATGCAGTGGGAACACATCCACTGGAAATATTACTCGGTCCTTGGATCGTAAATGGCATGAGCTGGAAACTCATTATTTTTGAATGCAGCAATATATTTCTTGTGTTGGCAACAGCCGAGTATCGTTCTACACTTGGTTCCGAACATGGGCGCTTGGCTTGAGATCAGACTGGTGTATTAAATTTAGTTATGTAGCAAAATTTAAGATATTGTTTGTTATAGTAAAATAATTCTAAAATATTTTGGATCTTTGTTTTAGTGTTTATATTGGTCATGTTCGAGTTATTACTACTGAATACTAAAATAGTCATTTATATCAGAACTGCATTTTTATAAGATAAAAGTAGCAAACAAAAGGTGGATTGCATCCACCTAATGGTGAAGAATATGGGTTCTATCTGAAGTCAATCATAGTTACGTTGCTAATCCAGACGACTAAGTAGGTCGCCTAATATAAAAGTGTGCCGAATACGTAAGCGTTCTTCTACCTTTGGAATCTTTTAAAAAACAATAATATTATTACGAATTCTTTGAAATCCACAAAAGTAAAATACAAAACAGAACTAGGAATATTTTAGTGATCACATTATGTCATACCCACTACTTGTATTTTCTCTTACACGTTCCCAATTCGTTCTTTTCAAAAGAATTTCCTTTGCTAGAACATAAAGAATATCGAAGAATTTATTCAGTGACCGAGTCCCGATAGGCGTGTACGTTGCTAAACAATGTCAAACTTTATAGGGGACCTTTTTTTCTATTCCACTTAACATAATATTCGATGGAGGAGTCGTATCCCTTTCACTGGTCCGTCATTCCACTGTGATGTAGATAGCTCGTTCACTGTTAACGTATCATTTGCTCGGTTCAAAGAGAGCCAGAATACCTCTTTAGTGTTCACAAAAAAGCGGTAACAAATTCAATGAACAATGCACAAACATAATGGCGGGTATTGCGGGTATGCAGAGGACTGAGGGCAGGGGCCGAGAAAATAGGACGAGATGTTTTTGTGCACTTCCCAACTAACAAAACAACCTCCCTGTAATGTATGTTTTTGTGTCAACACTAAAGGCATTATTTAGGTTGATCAAATTATAGGTGCCCCAAAAACTTTTGGCGTACTAAATTGATCTGCTTACTTGATATATTATACAGGTATGTTTGCAGCTTATATTTAAATTCCAGGGGTAAAAATGAAACCCTGTATCTAAACCTCCTGTGTGTCTTAGACCTCTATATTTTTAACCGTAATATATACATAGATATTTGATTTTGCTAACAAAATAAAAAAAACAATGTACATGTAATACAAAATACTAAAATCAAGAAAAAAATAAAGGAGTTTTCATACTAGAAACTGTTTTTTTTTCTTTTTTTATCACATTGAAGTAGCAAACGAGCATGCAGTCAACCTGATAGTAAGTAGTTACTCTGCCACCCATGAACATCTGTAAGCAACTTTACATAGAATAGGGGTTCTATCTGGAGTCGATCACAGATGCGATGCTACTCCAAAGAACTGAAATGGTCGCCTCATATATAAGCGAGCCGACAACCACCACGGAAATAATTGCTTCACGCTAGAAATATATGGGGCGGTTGTACCTCTCTGATCGAACTACACTGGTTGTACCTTGTCAATTTTGTCGGTGTTTTTGATATATCTATTTAATCGTAATAGGTAGACTAAATTTTCACAACACAATACAGTATCACCTTTAGCATCTTAGATAACGAATAGGTACTACAAATAAAAAAGTTGAAAATTTGGTGGTTCTTGCGCGAATTCGACTCGCACGTTGCCAATTATTTTCCCTTCAAGATTCGCTAGATTCGCAAGAAAATCGCTATAATTTCGATGAACATGCTTAAATTATCATACATATAATTACCAACACTTATTATATCATAGATCTGAAATACGTGTAGAGGCAACACGATAGTCTCGTTTATACATGTGTTAAGAGCATTACACAACTCTGTTTCGTACATTGTGCACACGTATTAAGGCAACCGACAGTGCAAACCACAGTAAAGTCCACGTTATCAAGATTGTACGGGAGATGCGTCTATTTCACTCGGTCCAAGCTACATCCCTTTATGTATTTGTAACCTTAAATTATGTTAGACTAACTCTGCTTAGTGCTTTGGACTATTTCGTTACTATAAGTATACGAGTATTTTTATACGAGTATGCGAGTATTCTGTTTTTCATTTTTGTTGAATTTAGAAGGCACAGGACCGGTTGGAGTGTCGCCATTTAGTGACTATGACCTGAGTGACCTATGTTCAGCAGTGCAATTCAAAAGGCGGATGGATGTATGGAGTATTTTGGATTTTTTTTAACACATTCTTTATTTTTTTTAGGCAGCAGGTAACACTGAATGGAGGAATTAGGCCTTCAGTTAAGTAACTGTTATTTGTTCTGAAATTGATGCTTCAATAAGAAATTCACTAAATCCATACATCCTAATTTGTATGAAACTAAATGAAATGGCTTTATTTTGTATAGGCCTACGGGGCCTTACAAGTTGTCAGTTACAACATTTTTTTTACACTACCACCGGATCGGAATACGACTTCAACCGGGATGATCCGCCAAGAAACTACAAAATATTGTATATTTTGTTTGTATATATATATATAATATGTTTTCGCCAGTAAGTTAAAGTACCTATTTCCATGTTCTTTACATTTCCAACGCTACTAAAATGCCTATAATATTTATTACAAATACGTTAAAGTATTAAAAGTATGTAAGAAACGTTGTGTGCAAAAGTAATTTCAAGGTAGTAGAACCCTTTCTGGTTAGACTTCGGCAGCACAACCATAACGCCTACATATTTTTGCTTAATAATAGCACTGTTAAGCGCTGCTATGTTTTGAATTGAAGTGTGTGGTAAGTGAAACATACCGAGGCGTTTCGTCTTAGCCCTCAAAAGAAGGATGTTAATCTTCATCGTCAACCCATTATTGTCCCACTGCTAGGCACGGGTGTTCTCTCATAATGAGAGAGTTTTAGGTCATAGTCCACCACGCTGGTCAAGAGCGAATTGGTAGACTTCACACACCTCTGAGAAGTCCTTTTTTGATGAAGAACTCTTAGGTGTGCTGGTTTTTTTATGACGTTTTCCTTCACCGTAAATCAGTGATATTTTTAATAAGCACGTTATCCTACAAAAATCAGTGGTGGTGTTCCCGGGATTCGAACCTTGGACTCTCGATTGAGAGGCCGAGTTTCAATCAGTTGGCTATCACTGCTCAATTTGTTAATCACATTTGGGGTTAATTACAATTACACTAAGCGGAAGTGTCTTACCATAACGTGGACTGCATGCTCCTTTGTTACTTCCATATAAAAAGTCTAGATATAGTACGTGCAATCACATGATATCAACACCATTCTTTGCTGCGAGAGATTGCCCTACAAAGATACGTTTGCATCCAACACAATCGCGTTCTATGAAAAATAGGACTCAAATCGTCCCATATCTAGCTTTTTCCTTTTTCACGATGACACGTTGAATGTATGACATAAAATGTATTGAATACTGAGATAATTATATGTTCAATGGTTTAGAGATAATTATTTAAATTCTTAATGAATGCAATTTAGCCAGGTAAATCCAGTGTAATTCTAATTTTGAAAAATTGTAAACATACAAGTAATCTGCAAATACAATATATACAACAAGTATTATTGTTAAGAAAATATGATAATAAAAATCTAATTATCCTTGAATATTTATCATAAGCAAAGCATGAATGTATTGTGAATAACAATGAGATTGAATATTAGAAATCCACACAATGCGTTAAAAATATTGTTCGTAATTATATCTGAATACCCTTATTTACTATTCTTATGTATAAGATAATGTATGTGTATCTTAATCTATGTATGAACGTGAATGAGGCTTGTTGCCTCATAATTTCATGTGGCTTATAGTAATTGTAATAAGCGTCGGATTAAGTCGGTGTAAGTGTCACAATCATTATATAGATATTCCTTGTTCCATTATTGTGAATAGTTATTTAAAGATATTACTGGTCGTTTAAACTTAGTGTACATTCAAATAACTACTGAACGTACTGAATGAATAAATAAATTGCGATGACTATAATAACTGCGATATTTCCTTCACTTTCTTCACATTCGGGGCCATCACTCGAATAAAAATAAACTTCAAATTAAAATCACTAAAATATTATAAGACAAAATAATAAAAACCGTAGTGCATAATGTGCTACGAAATAAAATTAAAGAATAAGAGTTATAATGAGATACTCTTCTGACAATGATATCTCTATCATTATTTTCAAATTTTTATTGTTTTTTCTTTCATCACTTTTTATATTAAAATTCTACACATTTTATAGACAGAATAGATTTGAATCTTGTTCTTTAAATTTAGTTATTTTTTGCGTGGATTTGTATACTGTAACGATTATAGTAACGTGTAAACTCATGTTTAATCATGTATATAAACGAATCTAAAAAGTCATTAACCTTTCACAAAAGTGCACGGGTATTAAAGGGTAGGTAGGTACTCCAGTATATTTGAAAACAAAAGCCGAATGATGTCAGTAGTAGCTGTATCCATTTAAAAGGGGTGAGTTCGGTATTCCCTGCCGCCCTCGTGGGTCTACGTGACAAGAAAGGGTTGCCAGTTATAAAAATAAACGGGAATATCCTGTTTCAGAAATAATAATCATGAATATTTAAAATAACATCCACATTGGCTCAGTCGAGTGCTCCACATAAAGCGATCACTAAAATTTGTGAACTATTTGTATCAAAAAATACAGTTTTATTGATAATGCCCATTTTATATTTATTATTCTCACAGTTAGAGTCACTGACGCATTACAAAAAGCGTGCACAATCAAATCAATAATTAATGTACTGTCCAACGGGTCGTAAACGTGTGGCTACACATCGATTATATTGGTGCCCATAGGTATTTTGGCAGGACATTCCATATAAATTGCCAAAACGTTTGCTACACGAGCCAGGAGTGCGTCGACCCCAACAATGGCGACTGGTTATTTCACTTGAATACGAAAGTGCGCGAAACTATCGCCAGCGAATATGAAGATGAGATGACAACGTTGGAACTTGTTATTGAGTTCCTCTATTTTACTGCGTTTCAGCAGAACATTTGGTATTTTTATGTAAAAATTGTTAAAATATTACAAATTTTATTTATCGACGACCCGCGTGGCTGAGCGGTCACCGTACCGGTCTGACACGCAGTGGGTCCCGGGTTCGATTCCCGGCCAGACAGACATCTGAATGAAAGTTTAGATTTCTGTTCTGGGTCTTGGTGTTTGTGTATTCGTCTTTGAGTGTCCATGGCACCCACGACACAGGAGAAAATCCTACTGTGGGGCTATGAGTGTGAAAGCGTTTAAGCGTTTATTTTATTAGAATAACATGATTAAAAGGTGGTAAAGGTCCTCTGAGGTTTGTATCCAATGATATCACCGCCACATCTATTTCTGTATAATAATAGGAGTGTTAAAAGCTGCTGTGTTCTGGTTTGAAGGGTGTGGTAGGGCAGACAACGAGGCGCTTCAACTTATCCCTAAGGGGTAGCAAGGTCAACCTTAGGTTCAGCCACTCTAACATTATTTGGCGGACTTCATTTTTATCAGAGGTTGAAACTCGGCCTCTCAATCGAAGGTCTGAGGTTCGAATCCCAGGTACCACTGATTTTTCCAAAGAAATAATAATGTGCGTATTAGAAATTAATTGTCACTTCTTGTCAGTAAAGGAAAACATCAAAAACATCAAAACTCAAACGTGTATGAAATCTAACAATCCGCATTTGGCCAGTGCGTCGGTCTATGATCTAAATCCTCTTGAGAAAAAATCTCATCTTGAGAGGAGACCCTAGCGGACTGAGACTGCTAGCAGCGGATGAATAATGAGTGAATAATGTTCTTAATTTTTTTTATAAGAGTGCAATACGAGTACTTCACATATCCGTACTCGTTATATATGAGTGTATAATATTCCCATTATATTAGCCCCATCCGGTGTCCTCGATTACTCTCAAATTTTCAGTTTAACATTTGTATCTAGCGTATTGAACCCGACATTAATGCTCAAAGAAACACATACTAGAGAATGTGAAAATGGGATTATATTATCTGGAAGAAACTGATAGCTGAATTATTAGGTCTTATTTTATTGCCTGAAAGGAACGGAAAGCGAGTTTTCAATTTTGTTGTTTGTTTCAACACATGATATATTTTTCTAGAGAGGTAAATCAGAAGTTGTTTTGTTATAATATCTAAGTGGCAAACAACCATGCAAGCCATTGCTGCCCATGTACATCTGTAATGAACCCTAGATAAGATCAGAGTCTTTACTGAAATTGGCCACAAATGCGTTCCTAGCCCTGAGGACTAAGTTGGAAGGCCTCTGACAAGTATGTCTCGCTTACCTAGCCTTCACACCCGAACACAGCAGCGCATAACATGCCGTTATTTGACAGAAATAGGTGTAGCGGTGGAGCAGTGCTGACTGACTCCGGAGTCCGACCATAAAGAGTTCTTCCATACATTACGGGATATTAAGGGATTAGAAATTTAATCAGGTATAATATCAAAAAATATGCTTTTGTATTTATTTCCTAAAATTTAATCAACATATTATATTCAGTAAAGATTAATTTACATAACTGAAATTCATAATCATCGACAACCGGCACGGGTCTTCTCTCAAGATGAGAGGGGTTTTGATCATAGCCCACCACTGTCCCTGTAGTTTCGTGACTAGAATAGGGTTACGGCATCCCCTGCCTGTCGTAAGAGGCGACTATAAGGGGGCTTCTGGGGTTGCGGGCGGCAAGAGTGGGAGCTCGAGCCGTTCAGCCAAGCGACCTTGGGAACGACGGCGGCATGTGTGGTGGTCGCATTCAACCTTCAAAAGGTAGCCGATGCCGTAGGAGTCTACGGCATCGGCTACCTTTTGAAGGTTTCCCCCTCGTTACAAAAAAAAATGGTCATAGTCCACCACACTGGCCAAGTGCGAATTGGTGGACTTTCCACACGTTTGAGAACTCTTTTTTTATAGAGATCTCGCAGGTGTGCAGGTTTCTTCACGATGTTTTCCGTCAACGTAAACAATGATTCCAAACTTGGTTCCAAAAAAGTTCACAATTTTTTTTCGGTACTACAATTTTAATTTCAGGCGTGTCATAAAATCTGCATGTCAAATTAAATTAGTATATTTGTACAACACTTATTAATAGCCACATTTTGCGCTAAGAGGCTCCCAATTCTTTGATCCCTTCTCAATAAGGAAGGAAGAAACCGTAAAATGTCTGGGCAGGATATGTCCGAAAGGTCAAAGATTACCGTCACAAAGACTATAAGGTACTTCCTAATACTACGAAGTATCATATTTGCATAATTTATGTGTACGGTAATAAAAGCGATATTTTATTTAGCGCTACAGGCTATTTGGGAAGTGTTTATGGATAGAAATAAGTGACTCCTGCCGCCTATGGAAATTTGTAATCAACCCCAGTTAAACAGAACAGAGTCAGAATACAACCACAAATCATTCTATCACCTTCAAAAAATATCTAAACTGTTAAGAACTCAGCAGTAGACGTTTTGGAACAGTGGCTTTACCACGTGACTTATATTGTTTGTACGTCATCTCATAAATAAACTATACGATTTAAATTTCAGATTCCATTCGCGAATTCGGTCCTAATTTAGGCTTATGCCCGGCTTAATACAGTGGCAATAACCCATCAGCAGGATCATAAATCTAAGGCAATTAGGAACCTAGCGTGTCGATACTAGCTCGATTGAAATCGAATTATAGCAGCGATATGATTATGATGAACTAAGACCAAAACGTTATACATTTCATTCCGTTCCCTCGTAATTTTATTAATTGTTTGCATGCTCGAAGCTTTTATTGACATTTATTTAAATTCATTAAATGTTTATTAATGTCACAAAAAACTACAATATTTATGTGTAAACACATAAATTTAACGTTTTTGGTTACAATAACAGTGTCGTGGGTGCCATGGACACACAAAGCCGAATATACAAACACCCAGACCTAGAACAGAAACCTAAACTCATTATTCACATTTCTGTCTGGCCGGGCATCGAACCCGGGATCCTCTGCGTGTCAGACCAGTATGGTGACCGCTCCGCCACGCGGGTCGAGATATCAGATTAGATTAAAATCAATACACATATTCAGGTGTTAAAGGATAAATTCCTTTAATACTTGCATATGTATATTGAAACTGATCTGCTTTTGTTTTTAATATGTCCATTAATTTTATTTGAAGCGAGTTCCACTCGAGATGAGATCGTGATTATATAAGAATAACACGGTGCTGGCAATGTAAGAACGTTCGCAATATAAACTTTGCCATTCCCTGTTTCCCGCCAATAGATTTCCCTCTGAACCAGTAGCGCTTAAATAGGTATTTATTTATTATTAAAGTACTCGAAAATGAAGCGGATAAAGGGAGTAACAATCAATATTACAATTAATATTCTTAAGTATGAGTACTTAAATAAGTATACTTATTGATGCTAATTTACATATTTTAATATATTCATCGTTAGTTCTCAACGAGACAAGTGGTAAACAATACACGTTTTATTTGAAGGGAGTTCCAGTCGAGATGAGATCGTAATTACATGAGAACACGGCGCTGGCAACGTAAGAACGTTTGCAATATAAACTTTGCCATTCCCTGTTTCCCGCCAATTGATTTCACTTGGAGCGAAGAGCGCCTTAATTACGTCATCCTGCGAATTGACGCATTAAAACATGCTGTTCGAAGACAATTATGTTGCTGCTATTTATTAGAGGTAGAAATTAATGGTACTAGTTTTTCAGAAACTATAATGTTATTTTTGTTTGTCGTATTTGTATCAGTTGTACTTAGGGTTTGGTGAGATGCAAAACGAAATTGTTAATTTTCAAGCAGAACGAATGTATTGAAAAAATAAAAAACTTAAATTAAATTAATAAATTAACTGTAAAGTAATATAATATGTATTACGTTTCTTATGAAAAAAAAACTAAATGCAGTCCGCATGTGTAAATATCATCTGCAGCTGAAGTTTGAGATATCCTATCCTATTACTTAATAAAATAGTATATTTTTATAG
>MOOZ01000614.1:102511-116253 GCA_002930495.1 Cecropterus lyciades | reverse complement strand
CAGAAATAGGTGTGGCGGTGGTACCTCCGGAGTCGAACCACAAAGAGTTCTACCACCTTCAATATATAGTAAATATATAGTAAATACTCGCTTTACATATTTATGTTTTTTTCTTGTATTTTGTTGTTTGTACATTCAATCGGGATCTTGATGTTAAGCTCTTAGTTCAAATAGAGGGTTCACATTTTTGATTTTTTAAATTCATACGCATTTTAGAAATCAACTACTAATTATTATTAAGAAGAAAAAGCTTATGAGATAATACACACTGATAATTCTCTATAATTTTTGCATTGTCGTGTGAAGCTAGCCAAATAGTATTTTACCATCACGCTGTAGTTTATTCCATGAGTCCTTGCCCTGCCATGTAATACCAACAGTATAACGTTGGAGAGATTTTCGAATTTACTACCTGCACTCAAAGAAATCACAAATCTAAACAACAATGTGACAAGTGTGTTACGTAAAGAGCTTTCCATCTAACATTGTGGGAATTTCTGTGTCGTCGCCCTAAAGCTGTTGTTACAATGCAATCGTCGTGTCAATGACCACGTGACTTCGATCCGCTTCTTTCTATTCCCAGTTTGTTGTTCTTTGTATCGCTTTGGGAATTTCTAAAGAGACAACATTATGACAATCTTGTTGTAGTTGGTAAAGCGCGAGATGTGTCGGAAGATATGACTTATTTAATGGTTATATGTGCTTGTATTTATTGTTTAAATATTCTGAATACATTTTATAAGCTACAAAGGGGAATCTGGATATACAACGCATTTGTGTTTATATTCTAGAAGGTATTGTTGTTGATCACCGTGATTAAATGTTCTTGTCGCTTCTTACTAAATCCTAGAAGACATAGGATATAATAATATAATTAAAGGCCAAAATTGTACTAGCTATACTGGTAATATATGTATTAAGAAAATGTTTAGGGAATAGTTCTTACCAAATAAGTATATCTTTAGTTTATTTTTCCCATAATTTGGCAAGCATTGAAAATGAATTGACGTTACTAAGACCTCAGCTGGTATATAGTTATGTAGTTCACCTAAATACAGTTCATTAATATGTATGCGTGGTTTATATATGCATATTACATCACTTTGTTAATGTGCACTTTGAATTTGTGCTCTATGTAAGCTAACGTTTCATCCTCATCACTTGGTATTGCTAAGGCAGCGTGTGATGTAATGTATTAATGTAACGAGCATTGCTAAGACTAACCCAAGAGCTACGAAACACTCATTGGACGCTGCAAGTATCAGTGTTCAAGAGAATTTTATTAATATTAGCGATTTTGCTACGATTTGCAGTGAAATTTCGTAGCCTTGAACTGACTATATAACTCAAATAGACATCATTTAAATAGGTTTGTGTTTTTGATTGTTCACAAATGATTAAGCAGGAATATCAGAATTTTGCTTTAAATTTTGTATGTCCCGTGCATAAAAGAATGCAGACACAATAGCGACTAACTAACCCTTACTTTAGGTGTTAACGACTTACGAAGAAGCTCATAGTCGAATGTTGGATAGGTGATTGCTTATAGCTAAAATTCATGCGCACTTCCGCGTTAGCGAAGTCACGTTTAACTGTCCATCTCGGTTGCTTGAAAACATCCGACATGATTAGCTATTTACTCGAAGTACAGGGTAGATAGTCTTCCTGGCCTACCGTGTACTATTGTATCCAGTTGTATTAGTATCAGATATTTTAATTATGTCCACAGGTGTAATAAAAGCACACATTTGATTGGTTATATGTTCTTTTACATTTTCATTGTGATTAAAAGCTTCAGAAAGTATAAATATTATTAAGTATTATTATTGAGTTCAATTAAGTATTAATAACAATCTATTCGTTTATAAATATCAGGTGTGAACTAACAGATCTTTTGAATCTAAATGAAGTGTGTAAAGATGCAGTTAATATACGAATCCTACTCATATTACGCTCTATGGAAAATAGAAAAATAGACTATAAATATTTCGCGTAACTGTTAAACGCGTTGTAAAATTGCTTTGTTCCGACCAATAATGTGATTATTTGGTAGGGAATAGATATTATTTATATTTCTGGTTAAAAGACGACTAAATTAAATTATAAATTATACTATTCCGCAACCGACGGCTTCCAAAAGGTGTGCGATAAAGAGGTGATAGACAGCGAAATTATTAAATTCGGTCGACCTACTTCCGACGAAACCCCTTATAACACGCCATTATTTCATAAAATGTGTTTCAGACAACGCTTCATACAATTATCCCCATTCTAATTGATTTAATGTCTGTCATTTCACTCACGTGTTGTAGGCGAAATTTGCAAATACAAAAGTTGTGACGTAAGCATTTTATGCTGATTATTTAACCACACGTTTGGAAATGTTTTTAAATAGTCTTATAATTTGTATTGAAATTGAATTTTTATTAGCTAAAAATGAAATCGCTACGAGTATTTCTAAAAGAAGTATTAAAGGAAAGGAGGGCATGGCTTAAGTAAGGCTCTCAAAGCCGAGCAAATTTGTCGGGAAGTGTTACATTTTAGGGAATTATTGTAATGGAGCGGAAGGGATTAGTTGGTATAGGTAAATGGGTGATAAAGAGAAAGTCTCGTCTCAAAGACGCGTCGCTGGGCTGGCATCTGCACGGTTCTACGGCGCTAGTAGCCGTATCGATTTTCGCAGTCGGGGCCGGGCGGGGGGATCAGCTGGTACCCCCACCTCCCCAACCCCTGTAAACATAAACACGGGCCTTCTCTTCACAGGATCGACATCACCGGAGGTGAAATAACGACACTGAATATTTATGAAACCCTCGTATCAGGGATTAAGATTCGACTTTTCTAGGTCATCAATCTGAACGGCATTTGTTGCTGGATAAACCGACAGTTTGAAAATTCTGTAACGAGTTCGCGCGAATTTTTTCGATTCGATGCTTGTGAATATTTTTTCTTTATCTATCGCGTATATTTCTCTCGCGTGTCATCATTGTCTTCCGTATATCTATATTTACTTAGTACTGTGAGTTATTCAGTTTAGGCACAAAACAATAGCGCTTCTTGATGTAAACTTTAAGAACCTTAAAATGTTAATATATTTTATATAATTAAGGTATTCTACAGTAAAAATGCGTAAATGAATAAATAATTTAAAAGCAAAGTCTGTTAAAATATGTGTACTTACTTAAAAATCAGTATTATATTCAGCATTGGTTAAATGTTTAGTTGTAAATTAATTTACATACACATACATACGTTACGTACATACATACGTTACAGCTAATTCGACGATCATGCTTATCGTAAAGAGCTTGACGAAGTATTTTTCGCGTTCATCGTAGTATATTGCTTCAAATGATCATTGGTTACGTTTACGAACTTACCTTCATGTGTTGTTTACCTTTCAGTCGATACGAGTAAGGTTATTGGCTGTTTTCGATACATTTGTTGGTACTTTAAGTGCCTATAACTAATTGACTCAGTACTTTATTAACTTTGCAAATTTTATTAGTTTTTATATTGTCCGATAAAGAAAAGCGTGTCTTCCTGAAAACTTGTTAGAGGATAAAAAGTATAAGATTAATGAGAGGTAGATAAATGAAATAGCCCAAGAAAATAATAAAAATATTGATTAATTATGAGGTCTTTGTTGTAACAAATTAGTAGCCAGTATTCTTATATTTTTTATAAGTTAATAATTGCCACAAGCTATCAAAAACATCAAGGCTTCTTATCTCTATAGAACTTCATCTACTACACTAAGGTCCACTAAAATTGATGGAATCATGCGGCATTATTAAAAATTGCTATATATGTATAATTATAAGTATTAATTTTATAAGTGGCTAATTTATTTAACAGAAAACAACAAACGCAATTGGAATATAATGGAATTGGCAGCAAAAGTTGTTTTCGATGAGGCTTTATGTCGATACCGTTAACGTTATTGGGGTGTAGTAACGATACGTTCCCCGAAGTGCCAATAAGTTGTCGAGGCTTCACACTCTACATATTCGCAGTTTGTATTTCACGTGATTTAAGTAGTGATGCCAAATGTCAGTATCTGTATCCGTGGAAATTATATCTGTATCTGTGACTTTTTTGCGGATCTCAAACGGATTTTGTGTGTGTAATTCTAATTTTAATCAACTATGATTCATTCTTAAACAGAATTATTAGTCATATTTCTTAAAATCACATATTTGGTAAGTTTCTATTGCATAAATTAATACTAAATCACCTGATGTAGTGAGCTACCGATATGGTAAGTTATAACGTTCTAATTAATTACTAATACCATGTGACTTATCTGTATTCACGGTTTATTTATATCGACTTGATAAGAAGAAGAGACTCTCTCTCTTTTTAAATAATATAATTATATTACGAATGCTAAATATTTCACGATTTACATAAAATTAAATTGGAGTTATGAAGAATTTCAATGTTTTCAATTAACTTTAATGTACGCTTTTAAAAACAAATAAAATATAGCTGAAATGGAACCGATCACTGCATGGCAATTATATAACCGATCATTAAAATAATATTCATAGAGTGCGTTAAAACACTTTAAATAGTAATTAACGTCTGAATTAATAATATCGGAATAATGAAATAAGATATTAAATGGAATCAATTATCGTGCATATATTAAATGTGATACTTCGAAGTATTAGAAAAATTGATTCGGTAAGGCCTTATGTCTATTCACACGTACCATAACCACAAGACATTGAAGTGTTCAAATGTCGTGAAACATGGTTGCCGGATCATGAGGTGACCATCTGAGTACTCGGAAGTAGCAATACATCTGTGATTGATTGTGACCATGTTCTATATGAAGTTTCTTATGTCTATGTGGGACACTTACTAATAGGTGGACTGTACGCTCATGTGCTACTTTAATGTTATAGAAAAAGCTATGGTTACTTTGTGGTTGTGAAGTGAGCATAATCCATGTCATTCATACTGTTGCTATCAATGGCAAGATATGGCCCGTGCGGTTCCAACCGCCCACGTAGTTGTGATGTGGTTGAGGTACATGTGAATGCACACTTACGTGACCCCAATTGTCAAAAACATTATATTACAAACAACTGAACATTAGGACTTAGGGAATTAAGAGCAGTAACAGTAGTAATAATAGTATAGTGACCTCGATCATAAATAATAGACTTTGCCCCATAAACATATTTATGACAGGAATAACAGCCGAAAACCTAATCTGAGTCTTAACCTATATAGCTTATGAACAGCTACTGCGAGTAACCTGGTTTCTAAGAGGTTGTCTGAAGGATTGAGTCTGCTTTGAGCACACGTACATATTTAAAGATAAAGCTATTTGAGTTTGAATACATTACTTAGTGCGGCTTTAAATCGGCATAGACCGGTAAAGTCTGGTATAATTTAGCTTTTTACGCCGGGTTTCCGGGGCTCAAATACCTCGAATTTACAAAGCATTGCTTTTATTAGAAATTAATTATTAATTTATGCCGGTTTAAATGGTATAGCGCATAGGGGAGTAGTCACCATATCGGTCTGATACACAGTGTGTTCCGGATTCGATCCCCGGTCAGGTAGATATCTGAACGATGGACTTAGATATCTGTTCTGAATCTTGGTGTTTGTGTTTTCATCTTTGTGTGTGTCCATGGTGCTTACGGTACAAGAGTAAATCTTCGTGTGGGGCTATACGTGTAGAATTTGTTAGTATTATTTTCTCGTGGAAACTTATAAGCCTGGAATTCTTTAACTTTAAAAAATGCGTACTGTGTGCCGATTTACATTTGCCGAGTAGAAGGTGGTTAGTACCATTTCGGTAATTTATTAGTATTAAATTTGGCTTAAAGAAAGGGTAAGAGACTGAACGGTAAATTTATTAGTTTATTATCACGTATCGTGCTCGGGAATTAAGTATAGTGATACTCAATCTTTCTTGGTACACCGTTATTTTAAACTAGCTGAGCTCGCGGTTTCACAAGCGCATAAAAGAAATTTCATTGGTGCTGCCGCTCCTGTTGGTCTTAGCGTAATGATATTATAGCTTATAGCCTTCCTCGATAAATGGGCTATCTAACACCGAAAGAATTTTTCAAATCGGACCAGTAGTTCCTGAGATTAGCGCGTTCAAACAAACAAACTCTTCAGCTTTATAATATTAGTATAGATTATCAGTATTATTGTAACAATAAAGTATCATACGCCTTCGTTTCAATGTTTACTGTGGAATTTAATGATATTCGTAATGCAACTTGGTATTCATGTTTCTGCCCATTTAATTGTAAGCAATATGACTTTCAGCTTGGTATGAAAATATCAATGCATATTTCAGGTATTTGTGGACGCTTCTTGCTTTCACGTTGAAATACACATCTGAGAAGATCAAAAATCAAATTTGTCTGAAGTCTTATACCTTTCAAACATAACCTTGTTGATTTGGAATGGAAACTCGTCTTTGTGCCATAGACGGTAATGGATAGATAAAAGTGGAATAATACGGCCTTCATCGAATCACATTGAACCAAATAAATACTAATAATAATAACCAATGCTTAGCGATAAACTGATGATTTATCTATTAATAAAAAAAATAATTACTTAGTTTATTGCCAGTATACCAAAAATGTTGCGGGAAATAAGTTTTCTATAGAATGTTGGATACCAAAATCGCTACATTTCAATAGTATTATTTCTCAGAATCAACAATCTTCTTCATACATTGGCTCCCCTTTATATCCTCAAACAGTAACATCCATAGTAGTAGTAACATACATATAGATAAACAGTTACAGTAGAGTAAGAACATTCATGACTTTCGCAGTCCACACGCGGCCTAGTTGCCACAGTTTGAGCACCACTTGCTTATTCCGTACATATTCTGGTATTAATAAAGCTTAAGCCATGACTGAGTTATAATGGCGCCGTAAATTAAGCGCATTATTATGTTATTAACGTGACGTATATAACTAACCTATTGTTTACCCTCCGCGAATAAATGCGTTAATGTTCCTATGTTATGATGGAGGGGAATGAAACGTTATAAGAATGTAATGTATAATTAAATATTGTAACTATTCTCTGTATAAATATATTTAGTAGGTAACTTGCAAAGGGTAGAACGAGTATGGCTTGATTTGGGAATTGCTATAGCTATTTCTTGCGTGAAACATGTGTTCATGACTTTCTTTGTGAAGTGGAGTTCAGTTTAGGTTATTGACCATCTAATTCCGTGAGAATAGCATGAGGCCACCATCTCATTCCACGGGATCAGCACCGCATCTGTGATTGGTTTCAGTTTGAGATTGTTTTCATATTGGATGATGAAATACACCGTTATTATTAAAGTATAAAAAATATAATTAAATAGAAAGATGGATGCTTCCTTACAGATACTTATACAGTCTTAACCTACAATTAGACAACCATGAATACCCATAATTTAGACTTAATATCCCATTATCTCCATTAGGACGTTTCAATATATTTTATTGTATGCATGTGTAATAACTTGAATAAATAAGACACGTTAAATTTAAGTGATCTGCGGCATTATCTCTCCGACGGGTAGACGTATGTAGAGTAGGCGGAGTGCACTGACCTCTCGTCTGCTCACTGTACTAGATGCTCGCTCACCATTTAATGTTTTACAGCAAATAAAACATTATTTTATTTATATACTGTAACTTTTATACCTTTTTTCCTATATCTGCTTTATATATATTGAGAATAAAATAATAACAGTGTATTATTCAGTTATTTTTATAAAAAACTTTTTTTAACCGGATCAAAAGGAGGAGGTTCCCAATTCCACTGTATTCTTTTATGTTTGAACCAATTTTGACATATTTTTTTATTTGAAAGCTGGTGCTTCCCGTGGGTGCTTCCATTTTAATTTGGTTCAATTCTGACAAAAGCATCCAAAAGAAAATTATATAAGTCTTAAATTTGAATTTAGAGTGTGCGCGACAAATAGACGAATAACTCAGCTTTTATCGATCCGAATCTCATGAAACTTGAAATGAACATTAGGATAAATGATATAATGAATACTTTGAAGGTGGTAGAACTCTTTGAGGTTCGATTTCTACACCTATTTCTGCCAAATAACATCAGATTAGACGTGGCTTGCTAAGCAGAGACATGAGACGTCTAATTGGACCTTCAACTCTTCAACTCTGATGATGCAGAGGTACTTCGAACCTAGACTATAGAAGTTGGCGATTTACTTGTAGAACTCGTCCTTGTAATCTAACAAAATATGTTGAGCGCCGAGTTACTTAACATTTTTATACTTAGAATTGCCTGAATAGAAATTTTGATACGAATTTAACCTATTCATATTGGGAATAGCGTAATTGGTTTTATATTTCTATTTTATGACTTACTATTGTTAAGGAAGTGTAATGTGTGGTTTATCATATGGCTTCTTATTGATTTTTATTATTTTTCTTCAATTGGTTTTAAAGAGATTGACACCGTTGTTATTTGAAGAGATTCGTATTAAAATAATTTTCAACTTTGAATTAGTTTCGAATCTTTTATGGTTTATTCTTTTCATATATTTAAGATATGATCTTTCAAACAATATAAAATAATATTGTAGTTTCATGATAGTTTTCGGTTCTCGTTTTTTCTTACAAACTACTTAATAAAGATATGTGAATCGCACATAGCTGCTCATGGCTGATAGCACTTATGTGAATTGAAAAATTCAAGTTACCGACGCGGAGGGCGGTTTATTGAAAGAGTTCACATAATACTTACGTAAGACTTTCCAACTTAGTTCATAGTTCCTAGTCACACGCATCCACATAACACGGGTTGGATGGCTACACATTTGTATGAAATGCATATTTTTGTTTACAAGGAACAAATCCCTCAACTACATATGACAACGCGCGTGAAACCGGTCACTATATTGCAGACACTTTTTACAGTTACCACAACCTAGAGGCGTTTCGATACCCATAAAGTATTACTTACTCATTAAAATAGAACTTAAATTGTTTTTCGATACTACTCATATGAGTACCCTTAAAGCATCGATACTTACTCATATCGATACATATCATTTTTATGTTAATGACACTAATATAAAAAAAGAAAAAATCTTGGCAGTGATAGATGTTTAACAAGTTCCAAAATAATAGCCACAGGTTTATTCATTATGAGTAAAAGTATGTTCCTTGTTTGTGACGTTGTTGCATCCGCTTTGGTAAATAAGTACTTGCTTTTAACTGATTTTGCAACAACAATAAATTTTTTTAGGTCAAACTTATACAACCAGGGAAATATTAATTTCATTACAGCCTATTCCATAGTCTGATTTGTTCACGCAGAAAAGTGCATTAAGAAATAAAAAAAAAATGAATAACATTCGTACAGTTTGATTCGATTCGATACCAACTACTTTCGTTTCGATAATAGTTAGTATCGCAAGATTTATATCGATGCTAAAAGTACTCGTATCGAAACAAAAGTATCGAGTACATACTCGTATTTACGTGTATCGGAGTATCCCTACCACAAACATCTGTATTGTGGTAACTGTACAGGAAGCGGCAGAGATGCTATTCACACGTTATTATTGATTGCCATGTATACGTGTAAATAGGAGCTTTGGTGGCAATACATTTCTTTTGTCAGATTGAAGAGGCAAACAAGCATGCAGTCCATCCAATGGTAAGTGACTACTGCCGCCCATGGACGTCTGTAAATAACTTCATATAGAACAGGGGTTCTATCTGAACTCGATTACGAATGCTACTATCGAGGACTAAGATGATATAAGTCAGCCGATTCGTGATCAATGTTCGATATAACAGTCCCATTTGGATATACTGGCTATTATCAAATGCACAGGAAATCTGTCATGATGTTTATATATGTTAGGTGGTCTGTTAGTGTATTTAATGAAGTTCTGGGTCTTTGAAATATTATCAAACTTCGAGATTTTTATGAAATGTTAATGAGGAAACTTCATATAAATCCTTGTCGAATTTGTAATGAAATTTACTAACCTATTTTTAGTGTCAGGTGCCAGTTTTTGTTATTAAATGTAAGAGAAAACTTATTAGCAAAAGAAAAATCTGCCTCCAGGCTTATCTTTGAAGACTTTACCTTTCGTTCACGGTCTTAATTTTGTGTAAGATCTCTACAAAAAATGTTGTGAATTCCGTTCATTTTCTTTCTGCGAAATTCTGGATTTTCCACGGAAAGGAAAAGTTAGTTGACGTATCAAATTCGTTGATTAAAATATCAAATATTTCACTGAATTACTTTGGTTTATCTTGACAGTGGGGTATTTTTACAAAAAAAAACTGAGTAAAGCTTATTAGATGCCTTTTCCCACATCCGCTAGTTAGCTGCGGCAACTGATTTAGTATTTCATGGAGCTTCTATACTACACGTCAAGTCCAAATCACAAAGCTCTAAGCATTCTAAGGACACGCAGACGAAGTGTCTAATACATCTTTGAGCACTCTATGGAAATTCCTTTAAAGAGCTTTTTAGTTTCTTTTACCGTTAAATCAAATGTTAAGTAATTCGTTTCTCACACTCATATAATTTAGAAAAAATAGATAACCTTGTAGTGAGAGTAAACTTAAGTAAACTTAATTAAGGGATTGAATCTCTAACGTAGAAGCTGGCTTTTATACCAGTACACTATCGCGTTTGCTTAATACTTAGGGTGTTTCGCGTTTTATTTTGCCCCATTCCATTTTGTAACTTATAAAACAACTCCAATAATATGTCATATGTTACAATCCCTTAAGCTGTTTGAACTGAGAGCGTGCCAATGAAATACATATGTACATACAAAAACTGGAGAAACGTTGCCCTCCTTCTGAAACAGTCGGGTAAAAATTCCGCACATTTTTCCGCAAAACATAAAAACAACAAAATATCTCTAGGTATTGACATGAACCTTCGCTTATTAAGCCTAATAACGGTGTATCTGGTTGCGTACTGTTTCCCGATAAATTGCATTTGCCTCCAAACAAATCCCCTGCAAGCGTTTTTCCTGTTTTAGATTGGATTTTCCTCGAGCTTATCAGTTTATTTTCGGGTGACGAAAACACTGCGATACTGCAAAGGCGATGTTCCTTGAAAAATAATGTTAAGCGACGTAACAATTTTGGCGGATGTATACGGAATTTTATGTAAGTTGTAAAATCGAAAAAATAATTATGGTCGCATAAAATTTATATGTTACAGTATAAAATGGTAAAAGTTGGTTGTGCATTGCCGTATAAAGAGTTTTAGGATTAAAATATGTCTAATAACTCATTATTTAAACGAATGAAGTAAACGTGTACTTTCTTAAACGTGTCTTACACGTTGACTATCTTCAACTAACCCAACACCTTTACGGTATCAAAATTTAAAGAATTTAAGTTGGATACGAAAGAAATTTATAATGACTTATTATTTGATTTAAAAGTGAAAGAAAAAATCGTGTTAGTGTGTGTTAGCTGTCAACATATGGTTTGTCAGCGTGATGAATAGACTGGGTCACTAATAATAATGTAGGTGTAGATGATAAATATGCAGTTTTGTAAAGTCAGACATCAATTGCTGGTTTTTATAAACACCTTTTTGTGACCCGTTTAACCTAAGCGACCAACTGATTATATCATGCCACAAAATTATATTAGTATCAGTTTAATGGATACCTGCAAAATCATATGCTGAAAGGCTATTAGATTTTCGGAGCGTTAACACGATAGGCCTTTGATTATAACGTATATTACGTAATTATGTCTAGTACAGGGTTCGTTGGGTTCCACTGACTGAACGCCCTGATTTACCTTCACATAACTTTGGGTTATCAACGCCTATTTTGTATACATAAATTATATCACACGAAACCTTAAATTCTCTTGTCATATCGAAGGTACGTCAACATCTCTTATACTTACGGATATTCTGTACAATCATTTAACTTTGTATAATACATACTTAATATTATAAAAACGAAAGTTTGTGAAGATATATGTATTGGAACGTGATGATCCAATTTGGCTGTAATTTGGTACACATATAGTTTATGACCTAGATAAACATATAGCCGTGGAAAACGGGCGAAAGCGGAGTCGCGGGTAAAATCTAGTTCGTTTAAATGTTTCGTTATAGTTTTTAAGCAGGTATTATTTCTAATATCGTTAATATTTAATTAAGTTACCTTTTGGATTGAAATAAATTGATCGCTAAATTGTATCATACAACTAGTATTATCGTTAAAAACATTAAAACAGAAAACCCGACTGCTTAAAGCGAAATTTTTGTTTATAATGATATATATTTAATTTTCCTCCCTTTTTCCTCTATTTCCAGGCGCTCCCTTTTTCCTCTATTTTAATTATATATCATACGTCAAAATCCGTCAAGCCGCGCGTGCCAAAGAAATGGACATACAAACAAACAAACAAACATACATATATATATATATATATATACATGCATACATATGCTCGAAAAACATTACCCTCCTTTTGACGCAGTCGGGTAAAAAAGAACAAGGTCGTCCCTAAAAAGTCAATTTATGACATTCAAAATGTAAATCATTGGTTGCAATATTAAAACACTGATACTATTTAGACTGTTCAATGTAGTGTCAGTTTTAAATGGCACTCCCCTTAATCTTGGAGTCGTAGGAGAATTTGTGAACAAAATTCAGGAGATGGGCGGCATCTTCCTTTGTAACATTATCACCTATTGCTGTCATCAACACAAACCACTGTTAGAGGTGGCCTATGTTCAGCAGTGGACTTTAAAAGGCTGATGGACGGATGTATGGTTGGATACATGTCCAATTCTCCAAATTCTAAATCATCATTTATCCATGACGATAAAAACATATCTCCATGAGCATAAATATGTTTTATTGCCACGTACATCTGATGTACGTTATGTACTTACATCTAAAATATAGTATGCATTACCTACAGAGCCATGACCGCCATCGTCTATATAAATGTAGCTCTTGATTTATTACCACGCAATGTTTGTAACTGCGTAGCTGGGCGGTTCAAATGACCAGCAGGCTAGTGGATTTAAATAATTCTCCCATTTAAAACTGTAGCCTGTTATTGTACCTAGGCTTAAGTGCTTAAAAGCTTATGGTTTTGACCTGTCTTTTAACTGGTTAATGAACTCGAGGTTAACATTGTTTTTGGAGGTTGATGAGGTCTATCAAAAATTACTGTTTGTAAAATTATGTAAAAATAGTAAGTGGAACTTTAGCTACCCATTTTGTTGGTACTTTTGGCGAAGAACAAAGATATTGTATAAACATTTTTGTAAAAATGGTAAATAAATGTCACTTTAATTATACTCTTTGGTAATTTGTTTCGTTTTAAATTATTCGAATACTCTTATACAAAGTAGATGTCTTTTGTTAAGTTTTACCATTACAAGACTTTCTAAATTAATTAGGTTCTGACTTATGTACGAATGTATCTACAATATGTACATGTACATATTGTAGATACATTCGTACATAAGATAAATCATAAAAATCAGTCCGTAGTCGGTAAAACTGTTGGGCCAACCTTATATGCTACTTTAGCATTTAAGTGTGATGCGGGATGAGAGTTTGTGTATGAAAATCTTTACAATATAAACTCTACTATAGCTCTATATATGTGGAATTGTAAAAATAAACTGTAGGATAATTTAGTTGTAATTTTAATATTCGAGTGCATCTTTTATTTTTATGACGGTAAAGGTTTTTAGGGTAT
>MOOZ01000614.1:61709-74232 GCA_002930495.1 Cecropterus lyciades | reverse complement strand
TGCAAAATATTGTTTGAAAATTCGTTGACTTTGTAGCACCATGAAAATGTGATTTTCTGGACAGGAAAAATAATACATAAATTTGATTTATATATATAAGTAAGTTGCCTGAATAATGTTTAAAATATTTCAAGTATCATTGCGTAACGAGGATCTATGGAAAAAATTACAAAAATGAAATTTTTATTTTGTAAACTTTGTAAAGCTCTTCGATAAGTATCATTCAATGTCCTATATTTCCAATATTACAAATAAAAACGAAAATACAACTGAATGAAATACAACTTTTTTCACAATATCGTAATAAATTATAATGATATACGATGTTCCATTTGTTTTAGTAAATAACTCTATCAATTTCTTTTCTACTATTATATCATATTGTGTTTTGTCTCTTTGGACAATTGTCTATCCATCTGTATGGTAATTGGCACCTTTAAACGTAGACTTCTTAGGAGTGGAGTCTTCTCAGGCAAAGATGTTGTCGCAATTTTTTTTTATGACAGCAACAGCCTACTTCCGTTAAGTGGTCAGTTCCGCCCATGGACAGGTTGGGAATTGTACCTATGACCAACCTTTACAAACTAAGCTGTAACATTTTATGTTAGTAAGTACCATATCAAACTTTTCAAACAAGACCGTAGTACATAATAAATCATTGTATAATCATTTGCGATTCGTAGAAAAACCCTTCAATATTTAATATTTCAAGTGCTTATATTAATCTACTCAAACAAATACAGTTTTTCATAGTAAATAATTTCAAAGCGTTTTATCAATAGATAGGAAAAGTATTTAATTCGTTTTATTCACACGAGTAATTAATTATTCCATTACGTTATTTGCTAATTACGTATGAACTGGCTAATCTAGTGAGCAATTAAATCAATCCTTGTTGATCAATTGGCTTTACATGGTTACAGTTTGCAACGCAAATATACAACTAATTTTGTTTTGAACTAATTGATTGCTTATTAATATATACTAGTATGTATATACATATTGCCTTTTCTTTATGCCTTCTTCCACAAAGTTGCTATAAAATGTGGTAGGCGACAAAAGTGGTTGGTTGTTCTCATTTCTGCTATATCGCAGAAGTATTCAGGTTCAAATCACAGATACTTCTGATTTTTACATGTTTTATTTAATAATTGGTGCAATTTTTTTTTTACCTGACTGTGCAAGAAGGAGAGAATTTTTAATATGTTACGGGTACTTACGATATGTGGTTTTTAATTCCTTTTTGTCGATATTTTGACCCAGTTACGTGGATTGTGGTCACGGCGAAAGGAGAGAATTGTTTTAAAAGCGTTCTGAGACTAAATAAGACTCTAATCTTATTTGTGGTTGATAACAAATGTTCATGGGTGGCAGGGCCACTTACCAACAGATAGACTGATACTTTCTTGCTGCTTCTATTTTGAAAACCCAGCGATTCCTAACTGAATTTGAAATGCTATTAAAAATTAAACGATAAACCAAAGTCCTAAAGTGATGTTCTTCTCGAGCAAAGCTCAAAAGCTCTTATTGAAAAACTTGGCGAGAAAGCTTCGGTGTTTCTGGGTCACTGGATCGTGGCTTGCAAGTTTTGGATACGCGAACTTGGGCATTGTGATTTACGAGTTGTCGCTTCATTTTTTCAATATACTACAACGAACTACAAATTATCTTGGTATTACTCATGGGGTAGTTTTTTTTTATTTTGGTGTGCCAGGTTATGCCGAGTAGGTGACATTCGAACATTATATAATTAATACTAAAAATAAAAAAAAAAAACAATGTAAATATGACAGGCCATTTCATTACATTTTTTGATTTTAAGTAATATAAATACCTACAAAATTTAAAAAAAAATCATTTGACAAAGACATAAAAAAGTCGAGCTGCTTTATATACACCTATTTATATATTAATTTTATCTAAAGATCTTGCACGTACAAATCCAGCATAAAATTTTTTTCGCATTTAATGTTGTCGTTGGTAATGTCAAAGACACAAACACACCTTCATTCATTTACGTCACATCAGCGGCAAAAAATACTATTTATTTAAAAAGTATAAGTTTAACTATAATACTTGTTTGTTATAATTCTATAAAATTGCTGTACTTAATATAATAATTTTCTAAATAAGTCGAGTATTATGAAATCATCGAACATGACAAAAAGAGGTATTAAATTTTATCAAATGTCCCACAATTGCGCAGGTAAAGCTAATGAAATGACCTAATGTGTAGCTGTTACCTGCTGACTAATGTGACCTAAGTAGGTCAAGTTCGTAAATTCTAAGGATCGGTCAAGGGAACGCTGTTTGCACGAAATGTAACCGTTTGTTGTTAAAGCTTGGTTTACACTATAACACTAGTAAGATTGTTAAAAAATTAAAACAAAAATCCCGGAGGCTTAAAACTAGTTTTTTGTTCAAAATGATATATTTAATTTAACGCTTAATCAAAATTGTCAAGTAAAATTATTATAAAATATATATTTTAAGAGTTCTATTTACCAGATTTCATTTGATACCCATACTGTCCTGATCATAAATAATCGTCCTACCACCTTTTTCCCTCTATTTGCAGGCATCATTTCTAAAAATTATATAGTCCATGTTACTCTAAAAACTGTCGTATGACATATCAATAGAATAGCGTGTGCTAAAGAAATGGACATACATACAAACAAAGATAGATATATACATATTTACATAGGCTCGAACAACATTACCTGCCTTCTGACGTAGTCGGGTAAAAATATAATTCACTACTACAAAATATAAGGATTTTGAAATATTTTCAGCAAACAAAAGACCAGTTGCGAGGCGGAAACGTCAACACATCAATCAACGCAGTGAATTCCGGGTTCTATGCCTGACTCGACATCTGAATGATATTTTTAGATTTCTGTTCTGGGTCTGGGTTTTGTGTATTCGCCTTTGTGTGTTCATAGAACCCACGACATAGAAAATATCCTAGCCCCAAGCTTGTATTTTCTGATTTTTATGAGTGTAGTAACCGATTTTGTTATTATTTGTGCACTGAACTTTAGATAGTGCACATTTGCTAGTTTCGAGAATCCTAGTTAGTTAACAATTACTTTGTTCTTTATGTTTTAGTGTAAGCTTACCTTATGGTACAGCAAGTTCTTGTTAAAACAAACGGAAGTTTCTACGTCACGCGACATCGAATAAGTAATGGCTCCAGTGCTTTTGTAAGTAATTTAATAAACGTATTACATTTCATTTCGCTAATGCCCCGAACAAGCTATAAATCAATTTTTGACAAGTTGAAGTTAGATTTTTTGAGAAATTCTTGGATTTTTTGCTATTAATAAATAACTCTTTCGATACACATTTTGCCATAGATATTTTAAATAATGGACGTCAATTAATACAAAAATACTAGTACCTATTTGCAGATCAAAAAGTTAAATTTAGCATTGATATATAAACTTAGTTGAGAAATCAAACTCACAACTCTTTGTTATCACAACTCATTGTTAGCAGACTGTTATCGTAGCCATTACACTACGTGTCCCGTCAGGTAATTCAATAAATAAAAAAAAGCTTTCTATCCTTATAGCCCACACACATTTGTCACAAAGACAAATACACAAACACCCAGATGCAGGACGGGGTCTAAACTGATTATTCAGGTGTCTGTCTGGCTGGCGATCGAACCCGGAATCGATTGCATGTCAGACCGGTATGGTGACCGCTCCGCCACGCCAAAATGCGTGCCGCCACGCGAGAGCAAGGAGTCCACCTGATGGTAAGTGGCTACTGTCGCCTATGGACATCTGTAATCAACCGTAGGTAAGATCAAAGTCTCACCTATGGTTAGCCACAGGTGCGTTGCTACCCCTGAAGACTAAGATGGAATGCCTCGGAAAAGTATGTCTCCCTTACCACATCCTTCAGACCAGAACACAACAGCGCATTACACTGTTGTAATTAGGTAGAAATAGGTGTGGCGATGGTGCTTCCGGAGTCGAACCACAAAGATGGTAATCTTCAAAAATAGAATTGAACTTAAGAAAACATGTCATTCTTATGTAATAAATATTGATATATTTTACATTTTCAGGGCTCTTTGGTACAATCAGATTGCAAATGACCCTCAAAGTGATGCCATTTACTAAGCCCTTGAAGAATAATCGTTGGTAACCTTCCCGTATTTGCGATAGCATTTTAAACTGTTAGTCTCCGTTGCTACAATGTCGTTATAATGGTTAAATAATAATGGTCTTTGGACGGTTACAAGCTAATAATGGGCGGTTTCATACATCCGACGTTGGTGTTTGGATTTCCTAAGTTAGCTTCAGATTGATTATATACGTACTTCTACAACTGAGACGGGTAAAACGTGGTAGAATTTTTTACGTCCCGGCGAATGGTACCATAGGTAAATTTTCGGTTTTATAGTTACAAATTTATTTTTAACGGACTTAATAAGGAGGAGGTTATCAAATCAGTCGGTATATTTTTTATATATTTACACCGATCATTCCACCAACTGTTGACAAATTGCAACAATTTTTCTTTTATTCGGTAGGGTATATACTTGCAGCATGGTCCCATTGTCATTTAGTCCGAATCTGATGATGGAATCCTAGGAAAATCGAGAAAAACCCTCAAATTTTATAGGCACTTATTTAATTTCATATAACTCAACTTCTGCCAATCCTATTGTCATGGAATTTGGAATAAACATTGTATATATAGAATAAAATGATGTGTGAGTTTCACTTTCAATTCCTCGATCGAATCGATACGACTTCTATATCGCAAAATTAGAAAATGTAATTAGGGTTCCACACAAAAAATTAAAATCTAAGAAATCGCGCGCGCTCCACGTGCACAGTGTCAGTTGCTATCAGTCCTCTCTGAAACAATGCTAAAAAGTAAAAATTGTATAAGGTCTAAAATTTTGGCTATATGTAACTATGTCAAGTTACATTTCTTAAACACGGGTAAAACCGCGGGGCTCAGCTTGTGTAGTAATAAAACTTATCAGAAAAATATGTAACTGACTACTAATAAAACTTTATAAGCCTTTAATCATCCGATAGGGAAGTTACTACAAAGAAAAAACAATTTAGAAGTATTAACATACCCTTCAAATTTCGAGTCATTCTTAAAGGGTGAAGGATTTGTTGGAAGATAAAGTTTGAGACAGTTTTAATTGCTTTTGACGTATTCATGGCTTTGTGGATTTGTTAACAAACACATTCAAGCACTGTTAAAACATGTTTCAAAAAATTACAAATATAGGTTATAATTTTTTATCGAAAACGGTTTTAATGCTGATATATTTTTTAGGCTTTTTACTGCCGAAGTATATAAATAAGAAGAAGGACGGAACACTTTTTGTCAACTGTAGAAGCGTCACTCGTATCTCACTTGTTAATAAAATTTATTAATAAATTAAGAATGTTGCTTTAAAATCTTTATATATTCGTCTTTCTTATTCTTATTATTATTTATATGACGTGCTTGCTACTTTTTAATTACATTACACTAATACCTATTTCAAGTACCATCTATAAGCTATATGAGTATTGGGTACTTTAACTATGCAATACCAATGGTCTTCTTTGTCTATATGTAATAAACAGAGGGGGAGTGAGTTTTTCAAAAAACCCATGCTCGAAATATTGTTCAAAGATAATTCATTTAACTCGATCGTCTAACAGTACATTTCTTTGATAGAACTTTAAGATATTTAATCCTTTTAAATTTTTTCTTAGTGTATGTCAATAATCAATGGCTGTTATAATATTATTTTATTGTAAACAGTTTATTTTAGATAACTTAATTTGTGATAGTCAAAACTGTTTCAAAATAATCTGTTTTAAACATTAATTATAACAAGATTAATTTCCCCGGAGATAAGAATAGAGTTGCTCCAACTTACTGGCATTTGATAATATCTGCACAATCTGATAATTTTAATACCCGCTAATTGACCTCGAAACATATTTTTAGATCTACTACATATAAAATGCAAAATCTTAGATGAAAATATTATACATTTTACCATATTATTATATTTGACAACTCCGATCCCTTATGGCATTCCCAGTGGTTATCTATTTGTTATTCTCATTCATAAGTCCGATTTCTTTGTCTTAGCGAATGTCTTGCAACGTTTTTTATCCAATATTCACCTCGACTTGAGGATTTTTGGCATCTAGGATCTAACACTGCACATTACTCTTTTATTGCACGATTTCATGTGTTAATGTGATGCTGAATTCGCTTCGTATATCTTGACAGGACGGATTTATTGCTTACAAATTTTATTTGGGGTTGATTGCAGTTAGGCGTGACCATAAGTGCCATCGGCCACTTCCCATCAGATAGATTGCATGTTTCTCGTTTTTTACTTATTCCAATCCAATTGATTAACAAGTTAATTTGTTTACACTTTGCTTTCTTTTCTCTGTGGAGGTGATTATTACCTATATGGGTTAGATGTGTTACAAGATCGCGATTTAATATGATATTACCGTTTAAATCTTTCCTATTATATAATTTATGTACTTTTGCTTGAAATCTTGCATATCACGGAATATATAGAAGTAAAGCAAAATTCTAATACTTCCATTCTAACCACTAGTGAGTAAAAAAGATAACAATCTTGTGTATCGTCTCTCTATCAGAGATACGTCTTTTGACTACAGTGACCATTACTCGACTAGCACTGTTGTGGTTCAAACCCGGAAGCACAACTGCCACACCCATTTCTGCCTAATAATTGTAGTGTTATCCGCTGTTGTGTTCTGGTTTGAAGGGTGTGGTGAGAGAGATATACTTATTCATTCCAACTTAGTATTCAGGGGTAGCAACGCATCTGTGGCTAACTTCAGGTAAGACTGTTTAGGTAAGATGTCTTTGGCCGGTAGTGGTCATTTACCATCCGGTGGACTTCATGCTCGTTTGCTACTTATTATATACACGTAAACCAAAAAATATATAAACATGACATCAAGATTATTGAATTATAGAAACTCATTTTAAAACGATTATGTAGACCGTGTTACGGAGTAAATTAAAATAACATAAATATATTTAATTCCAAAATTCGCGATATTTCACCGGATTGGATAATTGAATCTGTTATGGCGTGTGCTCAGGAATTCTATTTTAATTTATGTAATTCAAATTGGAAATGTATTTTTGGAATAGTATTATTAGATTATTTTCGTTTTAGATTTAATAAAAAAGTAGGTATTACATGATATAACTGAGCAAAAGGTAGAACAAAATTTGGTGCTATGACAAGAAAGCAGACAGTCTCATTCCGTCCTTGATTGTCAGTATAGTTTTCTTCATTATTTTCCGGTCAGGGGCCTGGTGTATTTCTTTATTAACTGGTATGCCTAGGCGTTGGTATACTAAGTCTGACCATTTTGGGCTACGTCCTCGAAGTTTCGTGACTTCGACTTTGCCCGTCATTACTAGTTTCTCTAGATTGTTATAGTTTCTTAGGGCGGTTTGACTGAAGTATATAAGTATACGGTGCAGGCTAATGCTGAATGTGTGTATAAGGCGCACGCTAATGCTCAAGGTGCAGTTCTTTTAAGATGAATACATTGGTTGGGAAAATAATTGTAATTTTATTGACTCACACTTCTATGCTAAAATCATATATAAATAAATACATTTCAGAAAGTCTGCCCCCAATCAATATGACATTTCACTACTTGAATTGAGATGAAGAAAGAAAAAGACATTTATTGTGAGTTTAATCAGAGCAATAAGAATAATGGGATGCGGATAATAAAGTGGATTGAAAAATAAATTGAGATTTTTTATATTAACTTGTGTTGTTAAAATTTCAATCTATAAACAAAATATACGTCGAAAAACATATTAAAATTGTTTTAGAAATAACGTAAATCTATATATCAACGCTCAACGATTTCTACACTCATAGCCCCACACTAGGATTTTCTCCTGTGTCGTGGGTGCCATGGATACATAAAGACGAATACACAAACACCCAGACCCAGAACAGAAACCTAAACTCATCATTCAGATGTCTTTCTGGCCGGGGATCGAACCCGGGACCCACTGCGTGTCAGACCGGTATGGTGACTGCTCCACCACGCGGGTCGCCTATACTAAAAACAAGGTCATAACAGTCATGCCAAACGTTAAATTTAAAAGGACGTGCCGCGCTCATAAAAATTGCCAGCGCTCAAAAACGTGTATCGTAAATTACATTCATTACTCGAAGTGGGTTATGATTTAGAAAATTTAAGGCTATGGCTGGCCATAACTTATCTTTTCAAAAGCAACAACTTAGTGTAATATTTTAACGATATTGTAGTTTTATGCATGCAAGAACAATGTACGAATAAATGGGCGGGAGTGTTGTGGAATTTATTGAAGTTATTAGCCTAGTAATATCAAATTAAGTATCCAACATTTAAAGTCTCCGACTGAAATTCTAAATACTATATTTTTGAAGCTATGGGTAAGAGTGAATGACCGAACTTAATCCGTACGGAAAGGAATATCTTTCATGACAATTGAGTAGTAAATAAGTACGCCACGGAATCACTTTGTAATCAACTAAAATAGGTTACTGAACGCGGTAAAGCCGATTAAAGATTTCTTTCCTCTAAGATTAAGTGGGAGTGCTTCGTGTTTTTGCATTATATCAAATCAAAAAGTAGCGTGTAATACTGCTCTCATAAATTTGTGCTTGTATAGTCTGGCGGTAGTTAACAGTTGAAGTACAATCTACCTCTTTTACACACATCTATATCTAATACATTGAAATAAAGATGGAAAAAAATTAGATATATATATGTATATTTGTAAGTAACAATACAATCTGTTTATAGTTAGAATACCTACAGTAAAGCAGGCTAAGATCATTTATTTAGAAATCTTGAAATATTCCAAATATTTTCTAACTCAGGTGCCCCTCGAGTCACGTTTAATAAAAATTGGTAATTTGTTTTTATGATTTCCCTCCACTCTCAGCCCCGTCAACCTTCGTTCTTTAAATTCATGTCTCTTTCAAGTTTTTGTTTTACAAAATAAGAGGGAAATTATATAAATTGATTGAATCTTTCTTTATTTTAAAATTCATTTTACAAGTTGCGGTAGTAAAATACCAAAGAGATTAAATATATGTATATAGTTTATTGAACCAATACAAGTATAGTTTAGTTTTTATACCGTTCTATTAAGATTGTAACATTATTAATTATTAAGTTAATAACGATTACTTATTTCTAAAGTCACATAAAACATATTTTACATAAGATTATATAGTTTGTTGAAGTTCTTCATAAAATTGTTATTGATAAGCAGTATTGTAGTAAATTGTAGTATTGTAGCGGCGTTGTCAAATCATATATATACGAGTATAAATCATCCGCTCCGCCGTACTCCACCGAATATTATTGAGATCATTAATCATATTTCATCGTTTATAACAACACACTAAGGATGGGTATCCTTGTTTATTTAAAATAACATACACTTATTACTTTTTTCACTGAGATCGTTTCAAAAATATGTCTATTAAAACGCTGAAGTATTTCTTTTTTATACAACATTTTATATCAAGAATATTTAATGCAGAAAATTATATACATAAGTAAGATGAATAGATGTAGTTGAATAGCTTAGCAAATTAATTACAACATAATATTCGTAACTTCAAAACAAATAACACCATTTATTACGCAGGAAATTAAAGTCAAGTTAGTCCGAAGTTAAGAGTTTGAACATTGAGAATAGTGTTGATCGTATTTTAACGAGACTTTGTAGTAGTCAAAGATTTTCAAACAATATAAGAATACATTTATAATAAATGATACCTTAAGATGGATTCAGAACTTAAGAAAAATAATTAGCTTAAGAAGAATTATTTGACAAACCTGTTCTATTTGTCGTTGGATTTTATGAAGATATCTGTAAGCATATTTATAAAAACTATGAAACGGTTTAAATATTGATCCGATTTCGAGAAGTTGAAGTTAAATTTTGTAGGTGATCTAGGATGTATGTCCTTGTTTTTATGTTCTACTAGCTGAAGTACCCGTGCTTCGGTACGTGACAAAACATTTAGATTTTACTCGTTAGTGTTGGAGGTGCATGAAAAGTAATGAGGACCTTCCGGATAGAAAATTAAACGTTAATCTCGTATTTGCCATTAAAAGATTGCTATTTTTTAGCGTTATCTTTTTATTTAAATATGAAAGTCTGAAAGCAAAGGGTGTAGTGACGTCATTAAAATAGTCGCCGTCTAAAATAGTCGACTGTCCAGTTACATCCATATAAAATTTCATGTAAATCGGACCAGTGCTTCTTCGGTTCTTGCGTGATTGAGTAACACACAAACACCCAGACACACAATCTCATTTTTACCCGACTACGTCAGAAGAAGGGTAATGTTTTTCGGGCGTGTGTATGTATGTATGCATGTATGTTTGTTTGTATGTATGTCCATTACTTTGGCACGCGCTACAGCCCAAACGACTTGACAGATTGTGGCGTAAGACATATCATTAGAATCGTCTCAATTTGGTAAGTGACGTAGGCTATATAATTTAAAAAAATGGCGCCGGGAAATAGAGGAAAAAGGACTTTTTTGCTATTACGACTCATACAATAACTCATATAATTGTTACATTAAATATATATCATTATTAAAACGTAAAAAAACGTTTTAAGCAGTCGGGCTTTTTTGGTTTAATGTTTTTTATGGTATTACTTGTTATATATTAGTATAGAAGTATAGATTGTACGGATATGTATAACACCCAAATTTTAATTCAAACCCTATATTTAATAACGAGCTTCTAACTCGTTTGCGAGAATAATAGAAAAGATAATAGAAAAAAGTGATTCAGATCTTAGCCAACGCCATTATAATCTACAAATTCACGATTAACCTGTTTCAATGTATCACTGAAAGCGTGCCAAGGGTAATATTGAAATATTTACAGCGTATGCAAGTGTAAGTGAATTAATTTATTAGATGAATTAAAGCATACCGAGTTTGGTGTAATTGCGGTGACCCAGTTTGGGACATTACGGAGCGGAAAAGAGGGCGGTTAGGCTCAGACGTTGTTGGGTTTGTATATGTATGTATATAACATATATGTTTATGTATTTTTGCGTTTGGTTGCGTAGTGATATGAGAAAACAATTTCGTGAGTTTGATCACTCGCCAGTCCAATTTTTATATAAGACTAATGCTCATGCTTCACTTCGGAACATAAAAATAGTCACAATCTTTAAATAGAGCAAAATATCGAAATCAAAAGTACTATATAAGTTGACCAGGTAAATAAGCTACATTCATGGAAAATATGCATTCATGCATGTAAATTGGAAGACAGACAGACACACACCATCTCACTTTTATATATCAGTATAATTATAGATATAGATTGAAGTATCAAACGAGTACTCTGTTTACCTGATGGTAAGTGACCACTGCTGCCCTTAGACATTTCTAAATATCTTGGTAAAGTAAAGTTGTAAGATATACCTCAAGTAGATAACAGATGCGTTGCTCATAGGGACCAAGTTGGTCGTCTCATATGTAATTGAGTCGACAGGGGTAGCAACGCATCTGTGATTAACCTTAGGTGAGACTTTGCTCTTACCCAGGATTGATTACAGATGTCCATGGGCGGCAGTAGCCACTTAATATCAGGTGGGCTGCATGCTTGTTTGCTACTTCCATACTATAAAAAAAAATAATAACAGCTATAGCTATGATAATTTGAGTGCTCTATATAAGTACTTATTGGAGCGGAATAATTAAGCAGATATTGTTGTGGAATACATATATGCATGTCTATATTAATTCTGAGTGGACCGTAACACTAGCCATTAGCAAACAATGTTTTGAGTGGTACTTATGTCTGGCAAATAGGAAAATGGAAAATGTATTATAATTGTATGATAACAGTTACCTAACATTTTGCTAAGTATCTATATACTTTCTTAATAGGAAATTATTGTTCTGAGGCTTAGTTTAAGCGATAGTTGAACAAAGTTATTCAGGATGGTTTTGAGTGCTGAGGCAAAGTGAGTTCTGAGGCACAGTGGTTGAATTGTGAGTAAATTATTAAAATAAATATATCTTTTGGAGATTCGGTACTATTTGAGTGTGTAGTATAGTATATAGAAAGTAAAGAAGAAAAATGTTGTTATGGTAATAACTTCATATTCATGAAGGAACTTCGTAGTAGCGATTTTCTGCGAAGTTATTCAACTTCAACTTTATTCAACTGCTACGGTCATTAACTTGAATTGCGAATTCCGGAGGCTAAAGTCAAACTTCATAGTCTGGAGAGGCCTCATCCCACTTTAAGTAAAATACTGATTGGATTTCCATGAAGCCACAAATACCGGCCACAAAGAGTTCTAGCAATGTAAATGATAAAATATAAAAATACAACAGCAAATAGATTGAACCATTTCACTTTATTAAATAGAGTTAGCATCAAAATTAAGCGAATTCAATATTATTCGATGAGTACTAAAT
>MOOZ01000614.1:11405-21572 GCA_002930495.1 Cecropterus lyciades | reverse complement strand
AATTAGGTCATAACTAAAATATTATTCATTACTCATTAAAATATACAAATAAATGAATAATACAACACCAAAGTCTTAAATTAAGTTGTAAGTAAATACGGCAGATACGATTGAATGATACCAATTAAAACCTTAAGATCAAATTGTAAAGGCATTGCTTTCCTACGATTTCTTTTCTAATTGAATTTAAAACATTGAATTCCCTGTAGAAGTACCGGAATGCTATAATATGGAAATCTTCAAAAAAGGTGTAAAAAGAGATCTTCGGTAAGGCTAAATGTGCACTGGAGAATTTAGTGTTGTAATATCGGCACGTTGCATATAATAAATATATGTATTGAACTAGTAATACAACATTGTTAAAAATATGAAGACAAAAAACCCGACTGCTTTAAACGTTTTTTTTTGCTCATAATAATACATCTAATTTAACGCTTTATAGGAGTTTTAGTCAAAATAGTCAAGTAAAAGTATTATAATATACATATTTTTAGAATTGTCTATTTACTAGCTTTCATTTGATACCTATTACATATACATATATATACATTATACCTATACATTATTGTGATAATAATAAAGTCGTCACGCCCCCCCCCCTTTTTTCCCCACCTGCAGGCGCCATTTTTTTTAATTATAAAGCATTTGTCACTTTCCAAACTGAGACGATTTTAATGATATGTCACACGTAACAATCAGTCAAGCCGTCTGCCAAAAAAATGGACATACATATAAACAAACATGCATATATACATACATACGCTCGAAATACCAGTAAAACAGATTTAATGGATAAGAAAATAGTTCTGTTTATTTAAAAGTTAGAGTTAGTGTGTGTGTACGATAGAATATCGATATCTTATTAATAAGATATATAATAACTTGTAGGTCATCGACGATCGAAAATTTACCTAAATCGGTGGAAAGCTCTATACTTCATCTAGTAAATTTTGTTAAAAGAATGTACAACATACTCTAAAGTACAATTTTATGTTATTGTTTTATGATATTAAATGATAAACCTTGTGTGCTGTATCGCCACTTCGTTAGTTTTATAAAAACTTGGTTAAACGCTACCACGGTAAACTCGCGATAAAAAATAAAAGCTAAAAGCTTTAAAATAAGATACATAAATCACTACATGGAGTTCTGAACAAACTTTGAAAACATCAGCGCTAATCGCTAGAAATTTGCGCTAGATTTATTTACGTAGATGTTTTTAATAAATCGCTAGAACCGGCAGAAGCGTTCGACTTGAATTATTGGGTGCTCGCTATGCATTTTAAATGCACGCAGAAGACGCCTGGGACGTGCCGCGGCAAATCTTTGTAGTCGTTTGTTAGACGGATATGCAAAAAACTGCATATCTATCTGCATAAGTACTAACTATTATCTTACGTAACATAAAATTGTTCATGTTCGTTGATGTATAACAAAGTATCTCTGAAAATATTTGATGCGAATTTTAATTTGATTGAATATATTGTAGCAAAGTATGAGCAACGGTGACGTAAATTGTAAATATAATTTATGTGTTTGCATATTAAAAATATAAGTAAAAAATATCCTTCTGACGTGTTAATGCTAAAATATTTACGTATACTTACTACCGCCATAAATCTATGGAAATATCTGATTAGAGCGATATGCTTAAAACTGCTTGTTGCTATAAATAATCCTACTACATCATAGAACTACATTTTGAAATAAATTGATTTATTTACGGACAGTGTGGTATTTTTATTTTAAATTCAAGACAGGTGGTTGCGTATTTGAACCGAGGGAATATATCCGAGACATGTCACATTGAATCTATATTTACCGGATAAATTTATTTTAAAATTATATTGTGCACTGACATAACAGTTGAATGAAGTTTTAAAGACAAATATATTTTCACATTTTAAGATTTCTCCTGATATATAATTTGTTATAGTTTCTAAGAATTTTAGTACCTAATTATTTCAAATCTAGTTGTGGTGAATTCTATCTATAGGTGAATTCCTATCAGGAATATACCACTAATATAGGTAATATCATCAGATTGAATATTGCCAATTGACTTTGAGATAACAATAGCTATTACTTTGATATTCTCAGGAGAAAGAATATAAAATATTTCCAATTTCGTTCTAGCGTTGGCGATCATCAATTTTGACGTTGCAATTTTTTCCTTTGTCGTTACTACAAAATATTTATGTAAGATGTTGCAGCTAGTATTCAGCTGTAATATCTTAAATAAATATTTTGTAGTCTTTCTGTTAAAACCCTTCGAATCATCCGTAATTCTATTGAAATAACAATGATAGATTTATTTGACCAAAATAATCTACGAGTATTTAGTAAGTTTGCTATCTGAACTCGTTTTTTTATTTCTTAGCAGACGCGCAATCATTGTGCAGATACATCTCATATATATGTAGATATATGCCCATTTACGTTTAGTTAGGTATTTTTCGTACTAATCCTACTGTAAATATTACTTTACACATTTTAAGACTGGACAAGAATGTGAACATTATTTGATGAAGAAAAAGGAGAAATGGAGATATTGCCCAATTTAAGTAAAGTAATATTTTACTTGCATATTGTTTTGTGGTCTCGAGTGAATAATCAACATTAATAAATATTAACTTAATTTTAATCTATAACGAAATTTTATAAATATTTAAGCTTGGTGCAGAAACGAATATTTTCAGTTATTAGAGAAATCCCAAGTGCTATTAAGTTAGCTATTGTATCTTATCCGTCCAGTGCAATAAAGACCTTTCTTTTCAAACGAAATGAATAATAAATTAAGAATTTCTGTTTTTCTTAAGCTCGGCTATGAACCTCCATGAGACATCTTTGACATTTATACCCTCGCCTCCATCCGGTAGGGTTGCTACTATGTTTTTGAGGTCATTTATTTAGGCTTTTTATATTTATACCTTAAGGCTATTTGAAGGCAATCGCCGTCGTTTATGAAATATAAAAAATTACAATACTAGAAGAGTGACCAATCTATCGAAGTTTAAGAGATATATTTATGCACTTTTCTTACAAAACTCTATGTCAGAGCGCTCCAGGAATACTTCGGGACAAGCTGGCTTCACATCTGGCTAAATGAAACTAAATTTTATTACAATCTGTTAATATAACTTAAATAGTTTAATATAACCTAATAATAATAACAGTGTCATGCACTGCTGTATTCTAGTTTGAAGGGTTTGGTAAGGGACAAGAGTAATAACGCATCTGTGGCTAACTTCAGGTAGGTAGTCTGGGGTAGATTCCAGATGTCCATGGGCGGCGGTGTCCACTTGCCATCAGATGAAATGTAGCATACATTTGCAAACAAAATTAAGTAGATACATATGCGCTATAATATGCGCGTATATAATATGTGCTATGTATAAAATAATATGTGTTGTCCATCTTGTTATTGGTCACTGCTTTTAATTGATATCTGTAATTGACCTAAAGGTTATTGTACGAATAAGAACTTGGCTTCAAGTGATTCTGTTGAAATATATTTCTGTATAAACTTAAGGCACAAATGAATCGTTTTGAATGAATGTTTTTTTTTTCAATTATCAATAAACTATTTGTACACACTGATAAATAATTACCAGTAAGTAATTTTCTAACTGTTGCCCGTGACTTTGTACGCGCGCACAATAATACAAATGTGTAATTCCTACAAATACAATTCCTTTAATTCATACACTAAATCTTTTGTCCAAAAACGGTTATAGCTTTTGTAAGTCAAAAATGACTAATTTTTTACAAATATTTGCAACTATAGGTATGCTTTCGCTTTTATACAAAGAATATATGTGGATTTATTCCGTAAGATCAGAAAAATCGTTTTCACATCTTTAGTGAACAAAGTTATTTTGGACGATTTATTTTTAGTTTGTCAACCCTTAGCGAGGCTCTCAAAGCGCACACGTGTAGGTGATGCCGTATCTTAACGAAAGCTTAATCCGTTATTCAGACGGTACTTTATGGTACAATAATAAGGTATATTTATCAAAGACATAGCTGTGTCGTGCCGTGTGGCGCAATAACTCTATCTTGGTAATGCTCTTACGTTTTCATTGGAGTAAATGTGACATTTAGAATATGCCAGAGTATGATATATACATCCCGTTTGACTATTACGGTTTTAATTGAACCAAGGGGCCCCGTGTTCCTAGGTTCAATTAAAATGACATATAAATACATTTTGCCGCACTAATAAACATATGAGGTGAGTTTTGCTCTTCAGAGTAGCGAGGAATTTGTAGGTAGAACCCCTGTTCTTTACAGAGTTAATTACAAATATTCATGGGCGACGACCACTTATCTCTCCACGTTGAGCATGCTTAATTTGATTTGCCACTTCAGCCTTAACAAGATAAATTGAAGATCGATTTCGAAAAATACGTAATGTATCTTTTGAACTGTTGTGCAAATATTTTTACTTAATCACCCATAATACCCTATCTAAATTATAGGAAAACTTAGTGCTCCATGAGTTAATTGTGATATTATCCAGAAATATTCAGAGCGTCTCAATTTCATACTGTCTAATGGAGAAACTAGTAAGATTCCTATAAATCGGGATGTCTATATAAATCGAGGTGTAGCGTCACTATAATCCTGATTTACGTAAATCGTTCGCGTCTGTGTGCAAATTATTACGTCGCACCACACACCTGCTCCCTTACCTTAATACACTGCGATCGCATTCCTAGACTGAGACATAAATAACGCTCAGTGCGTAATACCGAAACACTAACTAGTGAGTATATTGAGTTGTCAGATAGCTTAGCTTTTGTTGCGATTGGTGTGGTCTTGGGTTCAAATCCAAAACCTAAAAATACCTAAAACCCAAAATAGTTTTCAAAAAATATATCTTAGTTTGAATTGAATTATCGTTGTAAATAAATCTTCATTACAGATAATAAATGAATATAAAGCTTTCTACACTCATAGCCTTATACTAGTTTTTTTTTGATATACAAGACGACTACACAAATATCCAGACTGTATCTATATTCATCATTCAGATATCTCTTTGGCCAAGAATCGAATAAAAACTCACTGTGTTTCAGACTGGTATGGTGACCGTGATGGAGCATCACGTGGGTCGTCAAAATTCTACAAATAATGTTGAACAAAGTTCTGTAATGTATCTTAAGTTTATTATGCTACACTTTGCCAGCGTTGTAACATTGCCAAGGCTGCTATCCTTTTGAGTGAAAGACTAGTGACTACCAATGGGACAGCGATGTGTTAAAGATGCTGATGCCTAAGAAAATGCTGCAGTGAAAAATTATACACTTTTAGGTAGAGGCATAATCACAATATCACCACCTTATCTAATTCTATACGTTTTTTTATGAATTTGAAATTGCAAACGTCCGATGCATAAAGTCAAATACCAAAGCTTGGATATAATTAGAGTTCTATCAGAGGTCAGTCATAGATGAGCTTTACATGACATTTAGCTAGAACAAAGCTAAGCTACAAGGTAGAAATATTTGAAACTAACTATACAATAAAAACTTTTACCATTCCCCCTAAATATGATATAAAAAATCTTTCTTAACTAGTGTCTACATCATAAAATGGGCTTGTTCTCCAAATTTCATGGTTTTAGTGCCAGTAGTAAAAACTTTGTTACGATTAGTCCATTATTTTTTTCATTATGTGTAAATGTATGTAAATTTAGCTGTCGAAACCATAGTATTCTACGAGCATTAAATCTTCCTTCCACATATGATCGTAAATATAAAACAAATTTTAAGCAGCACAAAACTTGTACGAAAGCACCTATGCCTGATTACAGACGTGAGTTCTGAACGTTAAATTGCTACGTAACTTTTGACATAATTCGTCTTTGTACGCGATTTCGAACGAGTTGGGTTGTTGCATGCTTATTAGGAGTTCGTCACCGACCGAATTGCTTTTTGACACTTTGAAAGTTTGTTCCAGATCCACAAAATGGCATTTTGATAAGTGTATGGAAGTTAGGGATTAACTGTCGGACACGCTTTGGTATATAATGCTCGGGTTTGTTTCATAAAATAAACTTTGAAAGTAAGACTTCTTTTCCAATATATGATTGAATTGCTGAAGAGCATGGAGTTTACAGGATAAGTGGCCATATAAGAGTTTGATGAGAACTAATCATCTTAACTAAACTAAGATGGTCACCTCATACGTAAGTTAGTCATGAAAAGAAAACCTATAAATTTTTTATGGGATTTAATAAGTAAAACAACATGTAATAGTAACAATTCTTCGCGCCTATCTGCTGTTATCTCATGTTGTGTTACTATTCATATTAGTTCTAAATCTTCGATGTTTTAAAAGTATATACACACTAGTGCGTTATACCAGAAAGAACTTGGCAGATGACTACCGTGCATTTCGATTATCTGCCGCAGGCTGAATAGGCGTAATGTTACTCCAATAACGTGTTAGAATATGCGGCATACGTTAAAGGGAAGAGATTTATGCCCGCAATGTAACATGTAAAAGGGTTGCAGCTAACCCGATATTATCTTGTTGATTTTCGTTTATCGAATATTCCAGAATCTACGAACATGACCGGGATGTTCATCCTTAAAACGGAATTGTCCGGGACCATTTTCAATTATTGACTTTCAATTACTGAAAATTGATTTGCGATGGAATTGCTCTCGGAAATATCGGATAATTCCGCACAATTTGACGATGACAGTTCGATTGGTAATGAACCTTGGACTTCAACCTTGTAATGACATTGAAAAAAGCTAATTAATTCGAAAGATGGTAGAACTGTTTACTGGCGGATCGAGGATTTTAGTAGAAGTGAGGCTTGATAAGAAGATAGAGAGATATCTTTTATTCGAAAGGAGGAGTGGGGCACTGTTTCTTGATTGGTTGTTTTTTAAACTTGATCATAATGTCAACCTTTGTGTTAAAAATGTTATTTTTACGGCATTTAACCAATGTAAATGTGTATTACCATTCATGTTGGTCCAAAAATATATAATTAGGTAATGTTTGTATCTAATTATTAGTTAGAGTGCATAAGCAACAACACAGACAAATAGTGTGATTGAATGAAATATGTATATATTTCTAACTATCAAGTGCATTGTACTTTATTACATACATCAGAATACCCGTATTTTGGATTTTATTAGGTATCTGTCACTTTAGTACATCTAGATTCTCATTTCTATTTAGAAATGTTAACAACGCGTCGTTTCGTAAGCATTTTCTTTTAAAAATTCTGGTACACTCATGCACAAAGCAAGTGTGATGTCTGACGACGTCTCAAACGTAAACAGACAGCGCTTTAGTGCCCTTGCACTGTAGCTTAATAATAAACAGTTTAACTTTATGTACCTACATGTTATAGAATAGATATTGCCGAAGTAAACTTTGCTACAGAAGATTGTATTGGATGTGTCCAGTTTTGTTATTTTAAGCCGTATAATGAGTATTTTTTTTATCATAGCAAAACCACGCAATCCACTTGACGTTTTTTTATTACATCGGAGTAGCTAACGAGCATCTAATTCATTGCTACTACCGCACATGGACATCTGTAAGCAACTTCATATTCAGGCCTTCTCTCTGAAGTCAATCACAGATGCGTTGCTACTCCCGAGAACTAAGATGGTTGCTTTAAATAAAAATAAAACAAACAACTGCTTTATGATAGTAATAGGTGTAACAGTGATACCCCGGTCAAATTACACTGGTTATACAATACCGCCCATGAACATCTGTAATCATTTCCTATTTAAAATCAATCAAAAATGCGTTGTTACTCCTAAAGACTAAAATGAAGCACAAAGGCAAGAAGTGCATCATGCTAGAAGTGTGCGAGGTAGTACCTCCGCCGTCTGTCCATACACATTATGTTACCATAAATGTTATAGGAATATCATGTTTTCAATATATTGTGTCACATTATTGATTCAAGTATGGTAGATCGATCCTTACAAAGGCACGTATACATTATTAAGATGATAACAATGAATCGAACCCAAAAAATCCCAAAATTAGCTCGGTATGATTACCACTTCGCTACGTGGAGCTTGGTATTTCTCATTACAAACACAATTTATCATTATCATTAAATTTACGTGTAACATAATAATATTTTAGACACAAATGAGTCCATTAATTACATATGTCATTGTTTCTAAAATGTAATTGTTTATAATAATAGTAACGTTGCGTAATCATGATAATGGCCTTTGGTAACTAGTTGTAAATATATCTAACAGCCACAAACTATTTACAACCACGATATTTTATTGTAACCGTAATTTGGAACTAAGTAATGGACTCATTGCATGCTACTTTATCTCAAGAACGATACTGTTGAACGAGCTTACAGTAATTCAAGCCAGATGTTCTCTTCAGGAGTCGAGTTTGGAACTAACTGCGATGAAGTATGATTTCCAAGTGATGTTATATTTATACGTCTAGCGTATAGAAAGCCTTTTGAAACTGGCTACGAAATTGCTCAAATATATCTGATTCAGATATGCTATACTCATGGAGATTATTGTCTAATGTTATTTTGTAGGTATAACTCGTACGTGTTGGAATATTTCGATGTGTGATTTTTATTAAGCTGTTTGAAAATTGATAATTTAAATGATATTGTAATTTAATAAAACAAAAACTTGAGTGAAGCTTTATGATAGGCTAAGTTTTAACACAGACTATGAATTGTTACAAGGCCCTATGTAAAATACTAGGTAATTAGTTGTTTTCTAATTTGCGGACTTCTTAGCCTTTAAACATCTAAGGTGGTGTACCTTTTGTGTTGTAAAATTGTCTGCCCTGTTAATAATAAGATTGTGACTTTTTTACGTAATTTATTTATCTTGCCTTCTTCATTTATGTACAATATTTAGAACAAAAATATGTTATACGTTCTACGAAAATCTGTTATTTCTACCCAGTATCTATTTAATGAGACTACATCTCCACTCAAGTTGTCTAAAATCTCCTAACAAGAACCATTCAATAAGAACAACGAACTCAAATTATATACCTAATATATAAGATAAGGAATTAAAGAAAAATATTTAATTCATATTCTTTAAAAAATTATATGTATTCATATTCAAGTATGTATTGTGTAAACTCCATTTTCTTAATATTTCATACATAAATTCTTAAACCACATATTTTTAGATTTTTCTTCCATTACAGAATGGTAACAGACCCAGTAGCCATTCAGAAATCAGCTGGAAGAGAATCCTCAAAGAAATAAGCAGATCCTTTGCACAGTTCTTTCTTTATGTTTTTTTATTTTATGTTTGCTATGTACATAAATGATATGACAAAAAGTTCAAACAAAATCTTATTTGTTTTAGGCGTTCAAGTGCGGGACTTCTGGCGCCGCAGCTGGCATGCCAGAGCTCCCCTGGTCCTGCATCAGCGCCCCTCGCGCCAGCATCGCCCCCTCGGGTGGTATCCGCACCCACCGCGCCCACCCAACCACCTCCCGACCCCGTGCCGCAACCAGCACAGGAAGATGGCGTCAGATTGCGAAGAGCGCACACGGTCGCCGTCAGAGATTATCTTAAGCGGGAAACGCAAACGTTCTTCGGTATCCAGAGGGACAATGAGAGGGAACAAAGAAGGCTGTGGTACGAGAGGCGGAGACGACACGCGGCGCGGGCGCTCGGTGATCTCCGCCTCGACCTGCCACCGGATCACCATCCAGATGATGATGATATTAGGTAAGTTCTTTTATGTAATGTAAATAGGAAACGAAGATGCAATGCGCATTAAGTTAAAACACCATTGTCTATGGCTATCTATGATAGACCTCACTACTTTACTACTACTACTACTACTTTTACTACTACTACTACTTTTTACTATGGTTACTAGGTGCGCCCCACGGTTTCACCCGCGTATTAGTTACTACAAAGAAAACTAATTTATGTATTTATTTGGATAAGGATAAATATTATATTTATAAAAACAACTTCGCAAATAATGCATTATTTTGAAACAAATTTGGTTAGCATATAAATGGGTACAGTGAGTTTACGTGAAAAGATAGACTTATGCTGTCGCTGACTTTTTTTTAGAACTTTTAAAGGGGATCAATTCTGTCATACATAATGTTTACGAAACTTTAACCGTTTACGCAGCGCATGCAGCGGAAGC
>MOOZ01000613.1:851397-867527 GCA_002930495.1 Cecropterus lyciades | reverse complement strand
TTATATTATGCCGAATGATGGTAGAACAAGTATGGATTGGCCGGGAAGTAACCAGCGCCACACCGGTTTCTAACGTGCAGCAATTTTTGCGTTTTGGTGGAACGGTGTGGATGCCAGCATACGAGGCGACATATTAATTCCCATGCGTGATAACGCATCGGGCTTCAGGTAGAACTTCTGTTCTTTATGGAGTTAGTAAAATACTTACAGATGTCCATGGATGGAGTGACCACTAACCATCAGATGAACTGAAAGCTAGTTTGTTACCTAAATCTTATAAATGGAATGTATGAATCAAAGGTTCAGATATCAGAGTTCTCCGTATTTCAACTTTAGTCTTACTGCTATGATGAATAATCCTGCTTTGAAGCAATTACGGCACGCTCTGTTCTGGTACTAGTAAAATTGAAGATTGGTAAGATACTCGATTATGATAAGTGTAATAAATATATGAGAAATATATGATAAAAAAATTACTTATGGGAATACAGCTGACTGAATGACGTGTTAATTTTAGTGGGACCACATAACCCGGAGTCACTCCCAAGCCTTCGGTGTAACTTTTGAAGGTATCCCGCCCCGTCACCAAAAAAACAAAAAGTACTTTCATATTGATAGATTTAGATACACGAATACGAGTATATCTACTTGATAGCTGACACCCAAACAAGGCTTCTATTACATACATGATATCAGACGTATTTCTTATGAAAGCGATATTCGTTTCTTGTCACATACAAACCACTATTCGTTATCGTCAGTGCGCGCTCAATTGTAGTACTTTTTATTACTGTGATTTACGACTCTTATCGTACCTCGTTCGTAGATATTGAGACTAACAAAGTGCTTCGCTTTAATCAATTACTGCTACCGGCATTGGCGTAACTAAGATTTACTGGGTCTGTTCCTCGAAATTATTGCAGGTTCTAATATTTATAATTGGATGAGTTTCAGTCCAATGACTACCGTTAAGAACCCGTTATACTAAAGACATGAACTACAAAGGAACTTTATTTTATAATACAGAGCAGAGGGTCCCAGACCTATTTCACACATTAAAAATTTTGCGGGTACCGGCGGACTCCCTACACCTACATTTCTATTATATTCCTATTTGATTATTTATATTGATTGAGAAAATCTAATTAGCGACCAAAAAAATGGTCGCCAAAGCATACATTTAAATATAAATTTTATTAAAATTTTGTTACCATTTCATGAATTCAGTCTTATATATTGACTTTTCCCGAGGTTACTTCATGGAGCAATCTCCTTCTAAGCGTTGCAAATTTTTCTACGTGAACAAGTTTCCTTTTAGGGACAATTTGCATTTCATTACTGTGAGGATTGGTTTTGTTAAACGCTATATAATTTAATAGATTTTATGATGCAGAGAAATTGAATGCATAACTGTAAGCGCTGGAGTATCTAACGGGCTTACGATATGCACATAACAGGGCGTAATTAAATTTCCTAGGGAAAGCGGCGTTTGACACACCTGTACCGCTGGGGACGCTTTTCTCGTATATATGCAGACGTTAATACCTTGAAGAAAAAGGGAAGCCTTGTTTGGTTCGAAGGCTTGGAACCTTTGAAAGTAATAGAAATTTAGCACTTCTTTTTCAATTGTAGGGCCTTCTTCTCGACACGCAAGTTCGTATCAACGCGTGTGTATTTCACCGCGTGTGTGAATTAATTCGCTGCAGTCTTTTTTAGAAAAAATATCTTTGACAAGGAAGGATGCGAGTGGCATACATTCACATCAGACGCAGGCATGATACGAAAGAGGTACTTACACATAGTAATAAAAAAATACGTAGTTTATTCCAAAATTTTCGAACACTTCGAATTCCAGATTACTTACGGATATCAGTTTTAGATATGATTTTTAAACTCTTCGTAAATAGTTCAAAGCCTATACATTCCAAGTTTCATAGACTGATAAATAATGCAGACCTCCTTCAAGGTTTGACTGTGGTAATCTAAGCCTACATTGCCACACTCAGACCAAATTCACGCGAGACGTTCAATTTACTTCTCAGGTACAGGTATGCAAATGTGATCGTCTTCAGGTAGGGCTATACGATGGGTTTAATGGGTAACAAAATCCTTCACATTCCAGTTCTAAAGGAACCAAGTCTCATAGTGTTAAGCGTAATTGTATTTTGGTTTAAAGGACGTTAGAAGGGAGATAAATAAATACTAAACATTCCACTTTCTTTAAGCTTCGACTTCAAGGGAGCATCGCAACTGTGGATCTGAGACCTAAATTAACACTTTGCTAACCAATTGTATCTGGGGTTGATTAGAAATCCATTTGCATGATTTGCTACATCTATTTTACAAAAGACTAGCTTATTCCTGCGGCTCTAATGTAGATGATATCTGAGTGCCAAATTTCAGCGAAATCCGACCAGTAGTTTAAGTGAAAACACATAAACACACATACATTCGCACAAACTTTGGTATTTATAATATTAGTAAGATTTTTGTAATCATAATAGCAAACTAACGTTCAAGCATTTTTTTAAATATCTAATGTATTCTTTAATAAACATTTTTAAACGAGAAAATATACGATTTTTCACACGCGTTAAAGAGTTGTCTGCAACTGGCTCAGACTACGAACTATTAATGGTGCGACTTCAGTCCTAAGCACTACAAAATCCGGCACCATTATCTTGTTTAAAAGCTCTTAGACTCTGGTGTCGGATCGCTCTGCGAGAACTGTGTCGTGTTGTTTATAGTGTTTAAATCTTTTAAAAAAGTAACGATTAAGGTATAAAATAGTTGAAATTAGAATCGTATTTTGATATATAATGATGGTGCGTTAGACGTAAGGAATGTAAATATATGTAATAATATAAAAATGTATATATAGTAAGTACGTATAAATATGACGTTTCGGTTATGATAAAATAATCATTGTGGTTCCGTACCCAAAAAGGGAAAATCAGGACCTATTACTTAGACTCTGCTGTCCGTCTGTGTCACCAGGTTACCTCATGAAGCGTGATAGCTAGATAGTTGAAACTTTCAAAGATTTATTTCTTTTATTGTTATAACAACAAATATTAAAAACAGAGTAAAATAAATATTTAAGGGGGCTTCTATACAATAAACGTGAATTTTGTTGCCATTTTTTAGATAATATTACGGGGTATGTAAGTAGCACGTATATGATTTAGGGTATCTTAATAATCCTCTGTTGTAGTAACATATATCGACATTTTATTATTTCAATGTTTATACGAAAATATTACAATTTGTTTTGGTAATAAGAAATACTTTTTGCCCGATTTTTTTAACAGTTTCTTGCATACTGTATTATATTTTATGTTGTATTGCTTTTTGTTATTTTCAATGTCAAACTGGTGCGATATGTCTCGCCTATTAAAGTATTTAATTAGACTTAAGTAAAAGTAAGCTACTTAAGCCTTAAGTAGGATTAGTAAAATCTCGTTAACGGTAGTTTAAGTGTTACAGAAACACCTAGCAGGTAAAGTTTCAGAGTAGGTTTATTTATTTCGTCCATTTGTATTTTTGGTTTTTACAATTTATTTTTAAAAACATTCTATTATTATGTACTAAACATTGAAAAATAATTAAAATAGTAAAAATAATAAAATAGATACGATTATGTATGCATTGTATTATCTATAAGTGTAACGTTTTAATCTAGTTATATGTGTAAATTATTATTATTCAGAGTTTTAAGTAAATCATTAACACAATTTGTATGGGATAGTAGAACTCTACGTTTAATGGACTCCCTGGGAATCTTGTTACATCGAATGACCCGAGCTCTGTATTGCTAATTAAGATTGTTTCAGATCACTCGTATAGATAGAACGGGTCTGTTTACACGTCGATGTAAAAATGCGATGCAGGCTTTTCCGAGCGGATGTATTGTTCGAGGCAGTCAATACCGCGTTCGATGTTTGTTCATCTCCGATGCTTTCTAGAATCTTTTGGTGTTTGACGTTCTTTGTTATTGAAAAGAGATGACATTTTATTTCTAGCATTTATGACTATTTTTCAATTTTCAATAGAAGACAACTGTCTTTTTACAACTGTAAGATACTGTCATTTGACAGCAATTGTTAAGATTGTGCAGGTAGCAATAAGCAAATGTTAGTCAAAATGTTACCACTTTTCTTCTCGTCATCATATTGTTATATTAATATTATTTTATGTCATATAACACTTTCTATACTCATAGTTCCACGTTAGGATTTTCTCGTCTTGTGCGTAGCATTGACACACAAACACGTAGAACAGAAATCTAAATTTATATTTCAGACATATGTTTGGCCGGGAATTGTATCCAGGACCATGGTTACCGCTCAGCCATGTGGGTCGTCACGGTATATATTAAGTAAAATTTATCGTAACAGTTAGAATTTTATTTGGTGTGCTTCACATATCGCTGCTTTGCTTAAATAATAACACAACGCAAAAATGCTCATTTAATAGGAGACCTAGATGAGACTTAAACATTGCCCTTTGCTTCTATCTTTTTAATTAATAGGATCAAATAATAAAAATTTAAAAGCCATTGACCACAGTGTAGTTAACGCACCTTTTAATTGTTAAATAATATAATAAGAATAAAACTGTATCTTTTGAAAATTGATGAATATTGAATAGTGAGTTTATTCATGCAAAGCAGCGATGTTTATATGTCAGAAGCAATATAATGTTGTTCCGGAAACAATCACGATTTCACACAAGAGCTCCTAAAGTGAAGTCGTAAGAAGTACAGTAATAAACAGTGATTGTGTGCATACAATCCGTTCTCCTTAAAGTTTAACGCTGTAGCGTAATACCAACGGGCGATGTCAGGGTTATCTATGGCCCTCTCATTCAAAATTTCTCTTATAAAGTGTAAATTAAGCTACGTTGTTTGGAGCGAGTTCCGTGGGGTAAAGTTGGGTGAGTGTGAGCGCGGCTCAATTAAAGTTCATCAGCTCTCTCTTGCCTTAATGTGCGCCTTATTATAGACTAGCATTCCTCGCACATGTTCAGTTACCCACTACTTTTAGTAATCTAAGTACCTAAAAGTTCAGCAGACTTTTAGAAGTGAAAAGTTTAAAGTAACGTTATATTTGAAATTTAATGAAACACTAAAAAGAGACAAATACTTACATATAAAGGATTTACCTATAATATTTACTTACATATAATAGATTTTAAAATTCGACTTAAGAACTGTATATATATATATATAATTTTTTTATTATTTATAACTATGAGTACTTATTTTTTTCTTGTCTTGACATTACAATATTTGACATACATACATAAAAATTACGTGTATGAATTACCGTGTAGTTGTTTCATTATATTTCATGTCTGACCCTTCATTCACGTCTGATCGCTTACCGCTTGTCGCTCTAACAATTCGTTAAATAGATGCATTCTCTCGAAGTTAGAAGGTTTCACTTCTGCCACGTGTCAAGTGCACAATTTTTAACATAAATTTCATAGTAAGAGATATTTTGTTATAAAAAGCCAAGTTATTTTTAATAAGTGAGAAATAGAAGGTATATTTCGATATGGATATGGTATTAGGATATTAAACTTATCTGGGTTTTTACATCTCCTTTCAAATAGGATTATGTATACATAATAACTACACAGTTTTGATTGTCCTTAGAAGGAAATTGACTTCGTAAAAGACGTTAATGTCTGCAATGAAATAGTTTCCGTTTCATTTTTTTCCTTTTCGCACCGGTAGCTAAATCTCTTAAATCACTAATGAATATATTCCGATATTTAAGCCTATTACGCAATAAGGACACGAAGTTGAAATTAAAATTCCATTCCGTTCCGATCTTTGAAAAAGCACTTGTAAGTTTTTATGAACGTATCCTTTGAGCTCTAATTTCGCATATGGACTATGTATGAATGATGAATAAGGACGATGTGTAGTTTTATTTTTCTATAACGTTTAGCCGATTTTCCAAATTATTATTATTTAGCAAATTCTTAATATTCGCGTATGTATGAAGAATAAAATAATCTGTAAATATAAAGTATAATTCGACCGAGGAGGTACCACCGTCATTATTTTCATTATGAATCTTTTCTGCCTATTTTTATTGTGAATCAGTTTCTGCGGTGAATTCATCGTTCTTGGCTCACCTTCACGTGAGGTGACCGTCTTAGTCCTCGGGAGTAGCATCGCAATTATGATTGACTTCTGATATGAACCCTGTTCTATATGATATCGTTTACAGGTGTATATAGACAGTAGTGACAGCAGCATGCTGCCGCAGTTGACCTGCAATTTTTCAAAGGACTTTCTATCATTTCAAAATTAATAAGACTACATATAGTTCAATACAAACTCGATATAACAACTCTTGACGTCTCTCTTCTGTCACAGCAATACTGCAATGTTCTACAATTTTGGTCGAATAAGCAATCAGAGTTGGCAGAAGTGGGACCGAAGTTAATTATCGAGAACGAACGCGTCGTTACGGTTGTAGAGTGGACGGCCAGTGGTCTACTATGTGGCTTGTATTCTTACTCAGTATTTATTGATAATTTGCTATTAATGTTAACTATATTCATAGTGGTTATGTCATTTCTTGCGTGGCATTCTTGTCACATTGCCAGTCGGCCATATCTAGAATTGTTTCCCGTGGACAAATGTCTGTTTTATATCTAGTTATAAGTTTTTGTGTTAAATATACGTCTACGTGTGTCAATAAATCCTATAACACAGGAATTCTTTTTATGGTTATAAATATCGAAAGTATTTTTCATGAAACATTTTTGTATAAAATATGGAAGTAGCAACCACCGTACAGTCCACCTGAAGGTAAGTTGCCACTGTCGCCCATGGACGTCTGTAATCGACCCCAGATAAGATCAAAAGGTTCTTTAGGTTAGCCCAGATACGTTACTACTCTTGAGGACTATATCTCCCTTACCACCCTTCAGACCAGAACACAGCACCGCTGTTATTGGGCATAAATAGGTGATAATGTAAAATATTTAATCAAATTATTTAGAATACACAGATCTATTATATATAAGTAAAACATCATATAAGGTATGTTTACCGCTTACTAAAAACGACAAACGTGATAAATGTTCCAAATAAATGAATAGAAAATGCTAATTTTGATACGTCAGGGCCTCCGAAGTAAATGGGAGTGTCACGCAAGTTCGTAGCGAAGGCGAGCTAAATTTAGATGGCACGTTCCAATAAAACGTTTATTATGACATTTTATTATCTTATGAAGACATCTCCGTTTAGAGCCGACATTAAATTAAAATATCTATGACTTCAATTTAAATTTGAGTCAATTTGCAGAAGTTGTATCCTCTCTGTTAGTCATTTAGAATTAGGTAATGGGTTACGTTTTAAATCTTATTCCAAGAATAAGATCAGTTTTCTTTAGGGTTGCGAGCTTATTTCGGTTGCATGCATATTATATATTTTTTTAATCTCAGTTATTCACAATATCACACATTTTCCGTGTGTATATTAACAGTTTATTTAATTGTATAATAATATAAATAAATTAATAATATTACACAAAAAAATATATATTTGTTTATTTATTAATATTTATACAACTATACTGCTAACAAACCGTGGTTAGACTCAACCGTAGTTAGATAGCAACAGCCGTGCGACCTAAGTCTATCTATAAGTATTTATTATTGGGATTAATATTTGCCGATTCCAATGGGAATTTCGAACTATAAAATATATAAAAACAATCCAATTCAGAAATCCGATGTGTAAAAAATTAAGTCTATACACTCACTTCTCGAGTCTTTGTTACACAAATAAGAACCAGAACTTTTATAGCTAAATAAAGAGGATTACATATACAGGCTAATAAAATAATGAGGACAGCGTGGGTGGCTTCAGTACCTATCACGTAACATTGTAATCTATAAGAGTCCATAAGTGGTATTTGATGAGCCCCACAAACATGACTGGTGCAAAGTAAACATTAGAGGATAAACACGTATATGTAACAAATAGTATAATATTTGCAACCACCGCAATGCATATCACGTTATCATGGTGTGATTGATGACGGCCGGATGATTGATATATGCTCGCCACCGGCCATACCACGAGACGATATAAATCACAGCATACATGGAAACCAATAACACCGCAATTAATAGGGCTATTAGTTATGACTTGGTACAAGTGGCTGTTTGAAGGAAGTTTCCGCAACAGCTTAATCTTATTTCATGTACGTAAAGATAATGTGTGCAACATAAAAAAATCAAATGACGTATGTATGTCGGTATATACGGTATATGTATGTAAGAAACCAACATATTTTTTTTTTATTTTTTTGTGGTATAGAAGTCGGTTTCTAATTTTTTGTTATTTTTTTTTAATCAGACAAGACGTTTGGGCTGTACCGCATGGCAAAGTAATGGACATACATACATACATACATACTCACAATTATCCCTAATTATGCTCGCATACCTAAAATAATATTACCCTCCTTATGCGCCAGTCGGGTAAAAAGATACAACCAATATAAAATGTTTTCATTATTTAGAGTCTAGTTTGCTATCGCAAAATCCCATAGCCGGTTCCACAGTGCTAGGTTTTCAAATTCAGACATGTTGATCCAAGCCTTACCCGATAGCTAGCAAATACAATTTCTGACAACGTTAGTGAGCAAAAAGAGACCTCAATCTCTGCAAAGACCAAAATAGAGTAAAACTACTAGCAGCTACGTAGTACGGTTTTGATACGCTCTGTGGCGCCAATAACTGGATTCACACATGATTTTTTGGGTGTTTCCCTCGTGTGCTATATTCCTGGTGGAATCAAATTGGAAAATAGTGTCTTTGCTTTTTAATTTTTAAATCCCGTAACGAGAATGATTTGTGACCAATGCGAAATGTACGGCAGTTCGCAATATAACCTGTTTAATATATTTACACCAAGAAATTACAAAGACGCAGTAATTCCGTGTAATTATTCGTTGCTACCTTTTGTTCAGCGGAAAAGACTAATTGACTTTATTTATATACGACTAGCGTTTACCCGCGGCTTTGCCCGTTTCGGTCATTTACCACGATGTAGAGCATCCTATGTGTTAATCCACGTCATAAATTATAATAAATGTGTGCCAAATTTCAGCAAATCGGATCAGTAGTATTTACGTGTAATAATAACAATAGCAAATACGTTCTCAAAAACATTTGCCTTTATGACATACCTATGGGATTCCAATAAATTCAACACCTAGGTTAACATTTTGAAACATCTATGAAACATATTTTTACCCGACTGCATCAGACGGAGGGTAATGTTTTTCGAGCGTATGTATGTTTGTTTGTACGTATGTCCATTACTTTGGCACGCGCTACAGTCCAAACGGCTTGACGGATTTTGACGTATACATGTCATTAGAATCGTCTCAGTTTGGAAAATGACATAGGCGATATGGATGACAATATTTAAAAAATGGCGCTTGGAAATACATAAAAAAGGGGGATGAGGGATGACTGTTTTTACTATTACGACGGTATGGGTATCAAATGAAAGCTAGTAAATAGACAAATCTAAAAATATTTATATATATTATAATACTTTTACCACTATTTTGACAAAAACTCATATAAGCGTTAAATTAAATATATATCATTATCAAAAATTCGTTTAAAGCAGTCGGGTTTTTTGTTTTAATGTTTTTAACTAAGTTACTAGATATGTTCACTAAAATTATAATGTACGTACATAAATGAAAATGATGAGTTCAAGAAACAATTGTACTTTCGTACAAACTACTTGAAATCTTGATTAAAAAGTACTAGAATTTAAATTGGTTGTATTTGTAAGGAAATCTAGCTTAAGTGCTAAAAGAGAATACCTTTACAATTCCGGAGCTTAGAGTCGATAAAATAAGTCGAATAGTTCACGGCGTTATCTAAAGCTAAAACACGATTTATTGCTGCAATGGAAATGCTAATCAGGCCTGTTTTAGCGAGCCAGTCTAGGTTTATCATCGCAACTAAATTAACACCCTTTGTGAACTATTAACTTTGCGTGCTTTAACGGGTTCGAAACCCGGAAATGGCATTCGTTGTTAAGCCAGGGCCAAACGTGAAAGTTTAACTTTAGGTTAAATATAAAATGTACAACGACACGCGAAGTTTAATTATATACCTATGACGGGATATTTAATAGATTCAGAACATATTAACGTTTTGCGAAGGTCTGTTGCGAAGTAAAGTAAACTATGTAAGTATATGAGAATGTAACCGAGCGTTTAAATTGTGACCACAATGGTCACAATTTAAACGTTTCGACCCATTTAAATTGTTATGTCTTGATTACTTTAACTTTAAGTATACATCAAGTTTTTGGTGTTAATTTTGACGACGATCTGTTTAAATGGAGACAGGTTACAGTCTGTCTTAGTCCGACAATATTCTGAAAGTCACAATATTGTATCAACAAATATGCAGTTTTAGCAACTTTAAACATAAACGCTTTCTACACTCATAGCGCCACACTAGGATTTTCTCTTGTGTCGTGGTTGCTATAGACACATAAAGACGAATACACAAACACCCAGACCCAGACCAAAAATATCATATACTACATACATAAACTCATCATTCAGATGTCTGCTTGGCTGGGGATCGAACCCGGGACGCACTGCGTGTCAGACCTGTATAGTGACCACCACGTGGGTCGTCAAGATATAATAAAAAAATAAAAATAAAATTCATTTATTTCAGGCAACTAAAGTCGACATATGTCGTTAGTAACAGATTACTTAGAAGCTAGAAGATATTAGTAGTTATGCTCTCATCTCTGTCTTATTTGCTGGATTGAACTGCTGACGTAGGCTTCCCTTAATGAGGATTTTTGCCAATAGTTACCACGCTTGGCATGATGAGGTACCGCTTGTTATTACACAGAAAGACGCTGCTGCCTTCTTATGGATTTAGCCCCTTAGTTGCCTCTCTCGACACGGAAGAGAAGAGAAAGACGAGAGGGTGTGGTGTCATTCAAAACCCGGCACACTTCTTAGCATATATTGGATAGATGATTTATTATTTAAGTCGTGTGAAAATAACATACTAATTGATGCTAATTTTTACTGCAGCCCATTGAAAACTACAACATCTCCAAATAAAATCCTTGCATGATTTTAAGCGAACCATGAAAAAACTAACCTACATTTACACATTAATGTAATAGAGTACTTATTCATAAATGGAAACTGTTCAGTAACACCAGATGCTACCACTGAGGAGCAGATTGCGTCGTCTTGGGTATGTTTGTCCATACTCTTGGGAGCAAACTGGACAAAGGAGAAAGATTTTTGCTATATTCTGAGCTATTCCTCAGTATAAGATTGGTACATGTATGTGCATACCCAAGGGAATAAACTGGACGGAAACGGAGACACTTTTACCATATTCTACTATGAGGTAACGTCTCCACAGTCGATACTTTTACTAGGATTTCTACCTTTATAGGCATATTTAAAAAACGAGAAATATGCTTGCGTAAATAAGTCACATGTGCCGCACTCAAAAAAGGGAATGATAGGAAATTGATTTTTTATGTATGTAGATACTTTTACCAAGATACCAAAACAAATTTTACGACATCTCGTAATATTTAAAAATCCGTCGCGTTTGAAAAAATAACATACGCTCAATAACATTTTGTTTATAAACTTGAAGTGTTAAATGAACATGCAGCCGGCCTAATGGTAAGTGCTTACTTCCGCCAGGGGACATCTGACCTCCATCTTCATCTCATAAAGAACTAATGTGTCATCACACATGCGTTGCATTGCTACCCCTGAGAACTGAGATGGTCGTCTCATATGTACGTGAGCCGGCAACACGCTTCCACGGAAACGCGAATCCATTAACACTATCTTCTTTCTATCGCAGTGAAGTGGAAACATCACAATGTTTTAAAATGTTGAAGTACAACATGAAGAGTTGATGGCCATTAGTGGTTTAATTACCCGAGAAGTTTGCGTGACGCGTTGTCCGTTATTTATAGGTAGTACCTAACCAACATAACACCGATAGGGATGGCTCCGATAAGAATTGCTAAACAACTGTCTGCTGGTCGTGCCCCTGCGATAATCTACTTAGACAGTCGATATGCAGGCAAATGTTATCGATATGCAGGTCGCTGTGAATGGTCAGTTATCACGTTTAAGGTTCACAAATGTTATCGATATGCAGGTCGCTGTGAATGGTCAGTGATCACGTTTAAGGTAAAGATCTACTGAATGTATCTTTAAAGACACACATAAATGACAAGTAGCAGACAGTAGTGGCAGTAGGAATAATTGATAGACAATTGCATTGAAATGCGGCTTTCAATCTGGGAGTATGAGGTTCGTATCCTTCACGCTCTTCAATACGAAGTTTTGTATATATTTGAAAGAAATTATCACTTGCTTTAACGATTAAAGAAAACATTTTGCAGAAACTCACTTGTGAGTTAATGGAGATGGTAAGTGCATTCCTTCCAGTGCTGCACTTGAGAATCTTTAATCAACCCATCCAGGGTTAAGTAGGGATGCATCTGATAAATTTGTCTTCTTTACACCTCATCTATCCATCCCTCAATCCATCAGATTGCACGCACGTTTGCAACTTCTATATTAATAAAACTCTTTCGTTACTGAGTGACTGACTGACAGACAACGTACAGCCGAAACTACTGAGCGGAGAAAGTTCAAACTTGGTATGAAGATTCCTTAGGGAGTGTAAAGGAACACTAAGAGAGGATTTTTGGAAATTCTACTCCGTAGGGGTCGAAAAGGATGAACAAATTTTATATGACAGTTCTATACCGTTGAAGTTAGTGACTTAAAAATTTGGATTTTAGTGTTTACAACAAATAAATGACTACGTGTTTCAGATTTTTCTGGAAATTAACCCTCAACCCCGTCAAAAGGGGGTGAAATATTGTATGGGATGTTTGTTTGTTTGAAATCGTTAATCTTATGAACTACTGGTTCGGTTTGAAAAAATATTCTTGTGATGATTGAGGAATGCTATATAATATCATGTTATGTTTGTTTGTTTGAATTTTTATTATGTAGTATCGGGTGAAACCGCGGGGCACAGCTAGTAAAATGTAATATGAAAAATATTTCCATTCCTAATATGTCCCATACGTCATGGAATGTAACATAATTTAAGTTCGTAACAAAACAAAAACCGTTAATACCTACCTATTTCATATATTTGAAGCCATATCAAGGTGGGTTGGTCAATGATTCGAGGGCCCAGATTAAAGAGCTCGCTTTCAATTAGGGGAAGGCTAAGTCGATCCAGATAACGACCAGCTCAATCAGTGTCACAGGTTAACTTTTAAGCTATAAATCACGTTGCTCCAGTTAAAAGCACAATACGGATACAGCGAACCTTCGTGAAACTAGATACTGCTAGTGCTTAATGTACGGTTAAGTACGTTAAACTTAGTGCATTAGTGCTTACTTACTTACATGTCTAATATCATCAACTTATATTCACTTCAGCTGTTAAACATTTTTATTTATAAAAAATAGATTTGAATATATTGGTACCTACGTTTAGTAATTTTTAAAACACATTTTACATCGTTTTATTATGTTTTTTATCAATAAGTCAGATGGGCTACCTGTTGGAAAGTAGTCACCGTCGCCTACGGACATTTGCAATAACTGAGGAGGATTTGATCCTTCAAATCCTCCTCAGTTACAAAAAGATATACAAAAAGAGCTCCCCTGAGCTCTTTTTGTATCTTTCTTGAAGTGCACCATCTCATATCGTTCCGGAAATACCTCAGTGAGCACGAGGAAAGGGTTGAATCAGAAGTCATTGTTTTTTTATATTTCAGAATGCATGCATGATTGTTAGTGGCAATAGAAATCAATAGAAGTCTTGAATCAATAGCAAATAATCAACCACAGGTACAATTAGAACATTACCTGAGGGCGATCACCAATGCATTACTTGCGGTGATGTACTCTACCTTTGGTATGGTGTACCTCTGTTTAAGGAAAGTTATGCAAGAGATCAATTATTTTACAGATTGTAAAAAGCTAAACCTTATAATATATATTCGACAATTACTTATATTTTTAGATTTTAAAATACAAGTATTCGATTAAATTAGTACATAATTTCTAAGAAACTTTTTACAAAGGCTACACGGACACTGCTAACATGTCTTTAAATTAGGTAATAAGTATGCCATATGTTAATCCAGGTCATAAACTATCTGTGTCCCATATTTCAACGAAATCCGACCAGTAATTTTGAGAGAGAGTGAGAGTAACAAACACACATACACTCACACATACTTTTGCATTTATAGCAAATATCAGATTAAGTTGAATTAAATTTTCTACTTTCATAAATATAGAAGATTTTATTTTGTGTCCTGTAAAAGTATAAAAAGATTTTATTGCGGCTTGAACGTAGCATTTGGCCTCATCTTTCTTTATTAAAACTGTCAACCAACAGAATTCTCAGCCACAGTTATTTTCGTGAAATCTATAACTTGGACTTTTCCAATCATTCTGAATGTGCATCTTCATTTATAATAAAATGATAACTTGGAAAGTAATAATATTTTATATTAAGTCCTAAATTTCTACTAGATATCACATATTAAACTTGAATTAAACGGAATGAAATTTAATTTAGACATGGAATTGGTGTAAGCAATTCACACGGTTCTTAAGTTGTATTACAAGGAATTATTATGAACACAAAAAAACCGTCTGTTAACGCTCAAATTGGCAGTCAGGTTATATTTAATAATTAATTTTATTTAACGCTTTTTAGGAGTAAATTTCAAAGTAGCTTTTATTTGATATCCATATTATTATGATATTAAATAAGTCGCTCGGTCCCGATTGCTTTTCCTATTTACAGGCGCTATTTTAAATAATGGCTTATGTCACTTTGCAAACTCAGACAATTTGAATTTTCAGACATTTTTTCATATAACAATCCGTCAAACCGTTTGTGCTGTAGCACGAGCCGAAGAAATTAATACATACAAACATAAATACGCTTGAAAAACATTACCTTCCTTCTGACGCAGTCGGGTTATAATATATTTTTGATTGGTAAAGAGTTATACACAATTTATAATCATATTTAAGAGGATTGACAAAATAACAGCTGTTGGGTGTAACTGTTTAGCGGAAATAATAAATTCAACGGAAGTAATNNNNTTTTTTTCATGATTTGTGCACAGAGATTAGCATTTCGTGTGCCATTATGACATCACGATTTATTTATGACTAGTTGTGCCCCGCGGTTTCACCCGCTACTACACGATAAAAACAAGCAAACAAATAAACATAGCGTGATGCTATATAGCCTATAGTCTTCCTCAATAAATGGACTATTCAATACATTTTTTTTTTTTCAATTCAAACCAGTAGTTCCAGAGATTAGCGCGTTCAATCAAAGAAACAAACTCTCCACCTTTATAATATTGAAATATATAAAGTATAGTTAGTAATAATAATTATTAAACTAAGCGTACATACAAAGATATCATTTCACTGCAAATTTTACCTGTAACAAATAATAGTGTAAATTTAGTAACAACACACACAATTGTAAAATGTACCATTAAAAATTTTTTTTGACATTCCACACTTACAGGGGTTAAATAGAAATATAAAGTTTGAAGATCTGCCGATTTTGAGAGAATGGTTTGGCTTACTGGTATGAAATACGAATAAATATTGGTAATGAAACATTTATATTTATTTTAACGTTTTGACAAATTAACCTGCAGGTGTTAAACAAGGGATGATATAATATTATATGTATAACGCATATTATAGTTAATGCGTTAGAAATTGTGGGCAAACCTTATAGTACAAACAAATATAGATAATGTTATAAACATCGAAGGTATATTTATTAAAAACCTTCTTTATTATATAAATATGTACCTATTGTTTAATTGAAATGCCTTGATTAAGCTCTCATCATGTATGATCTATCTAAAATAGTTCGATTTCCATGGGCGTTAATAACAAGTGCATCTGGTGAGCTTTCTTATTCGGTTCTATTTACATAAAAAATAATAAAGCTGAGATTGAATAGTGGCATAAACAAACAGTCCG
>MOOZ01000613.1:808455-819289 GCA_002930495.1 Cecropterus lyciades | reverse complement strand
AGGCGATTGTGGAAGCTGATGATACTCAATCTACTGCTGAATTAGCAGCACTTTCGACGTTAGCATCAAAACAATATTGGTCCATTTGCGTCAAATTGGCAAGGTAAAAACGCTTGACGAATGGGTACCCCACGAACTCAATGATCGCCAGCGTGAAGTACGCGTCGAGACGTGCCATGCACTGCACAACAGGCATACGAATTAAGGAATTCTGAACCGCAATATTACTTGTGACGAGAAATAGATCCTGTTCGATAATTGTAAACGCTCAGCAAGTTGGTTGGATTCTGATTCAGCACCCAAACAATGCCCTAACGAAAACTTACCCCTAGAAAAAGGATGGTCACTGTTTGTGCTGCAATTCATCACAGCTTCTTACCAAACGGGATGAGCATTACTGCAGATGTGTACTGTGAAGAACTGAACACAATGATGGAGAAACTCGCACGTCTTCAACTAGCTTTAGTCAATCCTGCACGACAACGCGCAACCTCATACTGCTCATACTGCACAGCAGACGGTCTCCAAGCTACAAGAGCTGGGGTTGGAAGTTTTCCGTCATTTTAAGACCTTGCGCCTATAGACTTCTACTTTTTTCAGAATTTAGATAACTTCTTGGCGGGAAAACAATTCAATACCCGAGAGGCAGTACAAAACGGCTTTAAAGAATTTGTTGCTGGTCCAGCTGATTTCTTCAAGAAGGGCATCAATAAGCTACCAATACGTTGGCAAAGATGCATTGATTGTATGGCTGATTACTTTGATTAATAGAAATAGAAAAAATACGCTTTATTTATTTCATGAAAAACGGCAATATCATACGTAAATACCTATTATAAATATAGTAAATATATTAATTTAAACTCAGCTCTAACATGCATCGCTGTAGTGCAACGCGTTGATCCGAATTCCGAAGTCGGATGTTAGTGTCGTAGTTTCACCCGGAACTCGTGTGAATGTTCTCAACTGTGATATAGGAGTCGCAGGGGATTACACGTCGTGAGGCAAGTTCAACAGTTTGGTGCTGCTCCTAATTGCAGACTAATGCTTAATTTGGAACTAACAGTGAGGTTTGAACTAGGTGCGGTGAGCAAACTTTTGACTATTTCACGTACTTTTAAGATAGTAAAATATGTATTTGTTCTTTATTAAAATGTTTATTAAGTAACTTAGAAGGACCAACCTATGGTTGGATAATTCCATAGCATTAGATAATTAAGGTAGTACAGTTTATCTACAAAGGCTGATTTTAATTTTTAATACTCTACATATCTAAAAGTGCATTGTCATACATATGCAGTGTATCTTTAGGAAAATTCGATTTATATTTGAGTTAATTAGCTGGACTGTAAGCATATTTAATATTTATATCTCAGTAAAATCATATTTGTAATTCGGAGGATAGAGATTTATTCTCTGTATTTTCTTTAATGCATAGGACTCGATAAAGTAACTTTCACGGTAGAGTAGATTGGCAGAAGTATAATTCTTCAGTAGGAAAATTACTAAAGAATGATAAAAGTGGGCATAAAACGTAAGTAATTAACATAAAAGTACTAAACGTTTCATTAGTACATGTACAGGGTTAGTCGGATAACATCAGGTAATTAATTAACCCAGCATCGTCTGCTGATTATTGATTTCTTGCTATTAATTAGCAGCGGCTCGGCCGTAAACTCAGGTGGATAAAGGTTGATTTATGTTCCCTCCTGAACTCGTCCTATGCAAATTATTTACACCCTCCTCGCATTATTGTTGTCGCGAACTGGATTAATTGCTTAAGATCAATATAATTCAATAGGTGTACTCAGTAATAACACATTACAATATTTTTAAGCTTTTTTAAGTTACTACGAGGCAATATATTTCATAAGTGGTCGCTGCCGTCCATGAATTTAATTTAAAGTAAGATTTAAGTCTTATCTAAAATGATTCACAATGGTGTTGCTACCATTAAGGGGTGAAAAGGGACTGTCACCAAAGAATGCATATTTTAAGTTTTTTTCCATAGCACTTTCATAATGAAAAAATTACAAATTAAGTAAATTATGAAGCTTTATTCTAACACTATACTTGTGTTTTTTTTTTTTATATTATTGAAAACTAACCCCGTGGTGGGGGTGAAAACAGAATAATCAAAAAAAGTATACGTGTATTAGGCAGAATAGTTTATCTTGAATTTGAACGAAGGAATGAACAAAACATACATTTTTGGTTAAGATTTAATGAAAACATTCTGATTTTTGGCCGAAATATACTCTTTTTGTCCAATAAACAAATAGATTGTAATTAAAAAAATCATTCGCTCAAAACCGAGTACTTATTAGTTTAAGGAGTGTGCAAAGTTTAGGCAAAATCTGTTCACAGGTTTTCATGAATTTTTGTCTACCGACTTAAAAAAAGAGTTTCGAGAAAAATGCGATTGAAGTTTGAAACATTAATGAAATAGGCAATTTGTTTCTTTTTTTCATAGAAGGGTCACGAGAGACTGAGCGGTGACCGTCAAGAGAGACAATGCGCCCGGAGCCTCTATCATCTAATACTCGAAAAGTTTTGCTCCTTCTCACTCGAAATTTTTTGAGAATATTTCTTATTTTAAGATTAGAAAGAAGGAACGATCTCCATTAAGGACTAAAACGGAACGCCTCTTTTATTTTTTATTTTGAAGTCGAACATGTCAGAAATTATTAATATACTAACTCTCATCGTTTGATTTAACATTGAGGGTAAATTTACTCATATATAAGTCTCATATATATATAAGCCAGTATTTTTTAAAATACGGAATACAGATATAAATTGAGCTGAACCGTTTGGGAATTATCAAATTTCTTTTCGTATCATGAGCTATCCAACCTTTTACAAAGTACTCAAACTTGGTATTTGCCAAGCCTATCAGATATCGAATAATAGAGGAAAAACGTACTTTTTCTTTAAAATGTCTAGGATTGTCACGGTACCATCAATAATTAGTTTTTATTTATGAAATGTATAATTCTAGACCGGACAGTGCCACATTTATCCACTTTTTTCGATCCACAAAACGAAGCGAACGCCAGCTCTATAATACTATAATACTACTTATATAATTTATAAGGTTACGACTGCCAAATTATATTGAAACGTTATTAAAATATTCGATCGCAAAGAATCCAGAATTTCATGAATATGGATCACAGTGCTATGATATTATTGGCCTAGTAGTATGTTACATAGTTCGTGAGGACGCTGATCACGTCATAACTTGTCCGAGGTCGAGTATAATTTGCAAATACAATTTATCAAGTGCTTAATCTAAATAAATCTACCTTTCCACGTCTTAGCGATATGGCCGACTTGGATATATGGAATGAACGACCTCCCTACGATATTTTAGGAAAGGCTATACTGTCGTGGCGTACGAGTATTTTCTCTGATGAATATATTCGTATTGCTGAAGATTTTCTATCAATACTGATGGGGAAAACATTATAACCAGTATTACTATTAAATAATGATTATGAAATATTGTTGCTGATGCTAGTCGTAAAAACTGCTGTCAGATGTTGATAGTAAAAATAATTTTTAATACATAATAGTGAACATATTTAAAAGGAAAGTAAGTCATCAAAACAAGAGAAGGGAAGTCAGTGAACAAAACAAAAAAGTTTAATCTACTTATATATATTTTATGAAATGAAGCTTTTTTAGTATCTGAATACTCACATGCTACAAGCATATCCGAAGCGGTGCTCGTACACGACCGCTGTATACCACTTCTATCGGAAATTAGGTTATAAAAATCTCATTGATATGTATCGTGCAAGGTACGGCATTTAGGGCTTTCAAGTAGAAAAAGTAGGAACTTTCAAAGCATTATATCGCAAATGTGTTTATTTTTTTTAAGTATAATTAATAACAATAACGCTTTCTACACACTAGGATTCATCCATTGTTGTGGGCGCCATAGACACATACAATCACAAACACCCAGAACAGAAATTTAACTTCAACATTCGGATATTTGTCTGGCCAGGGATCGAACCTATTTATGTAGATCCCGTTGCCTGTCAGACCGGCATTCGCAAGTGACAATTAACGTAGGTACACTTTACAAAATATTGAAGATTGGCATAATACAAAATATTTAAATACTCACGCTTCGCTACGGGACAAAAAATAGTCGCCATCTTTAAATATCGAAATGAAAAGTAGTCTATAAGTTGACCAGGTAAATAAGCTACATTAATGCAAAATTTCATGTAAATCGAACCGGTGGTTCTTGCATGATTGAGAAACGAAAAGACACACATCATCTCATTTTAATATAGATATAGAAAGATATTACAATATTATACAATAAACCTAAAATGCATGTATTGTACTTTAAAAATACATATAGTTATGGTATCTAGATGTAATAATGATGGATTATATTTATATGATGAAAGCAGCTAACAAGCATCCTGATGTTATTTGATAATCAACTGTTACCCGCTCGGTTTAAAACAGGAGTCCCAGAGGGTGAAGTTACAATGCCTCGTATCATGTATTCATCATACTTTAGTGTATTTAAATCATAATATCTGTATTATGATCTTGCTGCTGTGTAAGAATAACCGCACAATTTAAAGTTCAACAATTTTAAGTTAAATATGTACAGTTATATCCAAAAAAGGTCTAGAATTGAAAACTTGGTACTCTAAGTACGTCGTGGTAATGGCATTATAATATATTTTTATTATTTTAATTTCGTTCGTTAAAAAAGATATAAATAAAAATTATAGCGTATTTTTACCTGGCTCTCCTGTAAAACTAGCGTTTTTAAGTTTTATTATTATTTAATCATATGTGTATGTATTAATTTATATGTAATATGGTACAGTTGCAAATGATTGCAGGTAGAATTATGATACATGCAAAGCATGAGACAAATTGCGACGTGAGTAGTGCTTACGTAAGCACTACTCACGTCACCAACTATACATTTTTTTACGTAAAAAACATTTAAATTACTGATTATTTATTTTCTGAATGCATCCATGAAAGGTATAAGAACCAGTATAGATCGACCGGACAGTTACCTTCGCTACACAAATTTACACCTTAAGAAATTCTGACTTTCGGTAAAAGGATGTAAAGGATCGGATTCAGGGAGACACTCTAGTTCTACATGGATTTCTTTACCGATGGCCATGGACGGCGGTGACTATCAAGTGCACTGCATGTTCGTTTGTTACATGCTTCTAATAAATATTCGATTGTTTTATTATCCTCTTTTCTGATCGAATATTGAATCTCTGTACTATAATATATATTGGTGCGATGTGATGAAAAGCGCTGACAGCTTGTTTATTGGACGTACTTCACTGAGAAGAATTCCATACGAAGCAAGTAGATCCAATCGCGAGAAGTGTATGCAGTTAGTTTTACGGTTAACACTCTACATAAAATTGGAAAAGTTTACGATACACAATTTACAAGCATTTATATTAAATAGTCGATTTTTGGTATTAAATCACTTTTAGTTGGATAGCTTTAAACAAAAAGAAAAGCTTATTGCACGTAATAAATATTTAATGTGGAAAAAAAAGTTACTTGCAACTATGTATTTGTTAATAGCTAAATTAAATATGTAACTAACAGTCTGTTCTTATCGTGAAGTCGTGGTAATTTTTTTTTAGTATTCAAAATTCATCAAAAATGGTGGAACACTTTTTTACCTCTGACGGCACTGCCACCACAACTATTTCAGTTATATCTCAACGGGTATCAACCGTCGGGTACGTTGCCCTAAAATTTGGAAGCGAGAGCTCTTGCGTCACTACGTCAGCGTGAAGAGGCGCGCCGATCCAGGGGTCACCCGCTTCCACCGCAAGACACGTAGATGTCCAGAATGGCCCATCCTAGCGCCGGCTTTAGAACTATCAAGGCAATTCGTCCGCTCTTCCAGTAGTGGTTTAATAGTTATAGCATACGCTTGAGGTGTACCCCACGTGGAGTGCGGAGCGCAACCCAGCTCTGTATTAGGGGAAGACCTTTCGCTCCTGAACATAATTTGCGCTATGATTGAAAATGACAGGTCGTGACAGATAGTACGATCCTTTTGCAAAGCAGTGATGTCTACGGCTAGCCATGATCATTTTCCTTTGAGACGTTATATAGTTCACAATTGATTCGAGCAAAAATATGAGAATTTTTGTGATTTGGATCATTTATGATGTGAATTTGATCATTTGGAATGTTGCATCATTCCATATGAAATAATGTATAGTTGTTGGGAAGATTTGAGTCGTAGAACCGTATCAAATCGCGGTGCTACGGCGCTATACACAAGTCGATATTGAAATCAACACCCCGATCAGATCAGAGATCATAAGACCAGTGAAGATATTACACAAAACTTTAGTGTGATTCAGTTTGTTTGAATATGACGAAGGTGTACATTCATTTTGATAAAAATGACGCAATTATAATTCTGAATTACAATATGTATTAATTGAACGAATTAACTTCACCTAACATTTTCGCAGCTAAATATTGCATAGTCGCGTTTATTTTAATTGCCTCGTATAGTGAAACAATAGCGAAAGTGCAGAGAGCTTTTAACGTTATAAAATAAAGCAATCAGGTGGGGAAGCGGCGCGGTCTCCGATATTACGGAAATGGCGACTTCGCGTGCCATCGGGCCACAAGTTCTACTACCGACGAGTAATGGAAAGCGAGATAAGCGAGAACAATTCGAAATGTATTTCTATCATACCTATGCACATGAATATTTGTTAATCCGAAAAAAATATTGTTTTAAAAAAGTGTTATCAATTTCAGACGATGATGTTGTACGGAATTAGTAAAAATATTGTATCCCCATACTTTGCCACACAAAGCTATGGATAAAGATGTTTCTAACCTACAACACGTTATATTTCGCTACTCGTCATCAATTTATTGCTTTAATAAGTGTTTATAACTTTCTTATAGAATCGTTATACGGTTATTAGCGTTTATAACCTATAATGCTTCCTAGATGGTGTGATATTTCGGTCATAACTACCTATCTACTAAACTTATATGATTCGTCTGCTTATAAAGGAATTACTTTTAAATGATTATAAGCGTTTGAACTTATTTTTTTTTATTATATACCCATAATATTTTTAGTATAACCTTTATTCCTTACTGTTTGTTCCTCGATGGTGTGACAATTCTTTAATACCAACGGAACTTATTCGATATGCCTCCTTAAGAGGTAGGCCGGCGCTGAAATATTGAATTCCCTTAACTTTGATTCGGTGCTGAAACTTGGAAAAAAAGGGATCTGATAAAATGTGTTTAAGATGTCTTGAGAAATTGCTTTCCCATGCGATTCCTTTTTAAAACGCTTCTTATTTTATTCTTACGTGTATTTGCTACTCCAATTCATAATAACTGACGTGTATTAATGTAGTATGTAAATGTTACCACATAATAGGAATTTTCGTCAAAATAGTCAAATAAAAGTATTACCATATATATTTAGAATGGTCTATTTACTAGCTTTCATTTGATACCCATATTGTCTTGGTAAAAAAAAGTCATCACTCCTCCCCTTTTCCTTTTAAAATATATATAGCCTATGTCACTTTCCCAACTGATACGATTCAAAAGATATGTCAGACGTCACAATCCTTCAAGCCGTTTGGGCTGTAGCGCATGCCAAAGAAATGAACATACATACAAAGAAACATAGATACATACGCTCGAAAAACATTACCCTTCTTCTAACCGACTGCGTTAAAAACAGAATAATTTGGAAACAATGGAAATACTTAAAACCTGTAAGAAGACATATGATTGATGTCTACGTACTAAAATCCGCAAAGTGTTAACATAAATGTCCTCGCCACGCCAAGTAGCAACTGGAACGAACTCAAAAGTAAAATTTAGTAATAATATATGCCATACACATTGCACATTGTTTTGGCAACTAGCACCGCGGTATGCAGTCGCCATAGAAGGAGAGTAGAACTATTTGAATAATGAACAATTTAAACACCCACACGCAAGAATCTTGCGTCCTCGTGCATAGGAACTTCCACACGAAGCGTTTCGACGCCACGTCTTTAGATAACTACTATGATGTCTCTACGCGAATACGTCTTAATAAGTTGGTGAATTTTGAATGAAATATATATTAATTAAATATAATAATAAATGTTAAACTTAAGTTTCATCACTTGATTTTTAAATGATCAACCGATTCTGCACGGCATATGGACAGGAATAATTTATTCCATAAGGAAACAGTATCAGTATATAAAAAAATCTAAAGGAAAATGTAGGTACGAAAAGGAATTTTTAGAGAGAAATTTATAGAGACAATAGTCGTGGGTTACATGAAGTTACTGCAACTGATCTTTTCACATAGTGTGTATGGATATATCTTTATCTTTTCTTTTCCAGGAGAAAAACGATGATGATAATAATTATCATAAATTACCATTTAAAGATTATACGGTTAAAAATAGAAATACCAAATAAAATTTATAAAAAAGTTCGTTAGAAAGTACCCTAAACAAGACGAGGGTGTACATTCCAACCGTTGGCTAGCCTGTTCGGTGCTCATGTAGCGAGCCAAGTGGGACATCATGAAGGCCCCTATCAACAAATGATTCAAACATACAGCATATTCAGGTAAGCAAGGCCAACATGCATAATATATTATTAAAATTACTTGCTTAATGTATCGGTTTTACAACTAGTTTAGCCTCGCGGTTATGCCCGCGTTTAAAAAATGTAACTTTAGAAGTTACATATAGCTGATTTTAGACCTTGTACAATTTTAATATTATACCATTGGTTCATACAGGATTGATAGCAACTGAAATTAGCGGTAGTGAGGATGGCTGCGTGCGCGTAGAGCGCGCACGGTTTCTTAGGTTTTTATTTTTTGTGCGGAATCCTAATTACATTTTCTAAAATAGAAGTAGCCTAAGTTACGCCTTATGACATCACCTATCTAACAGTGAAAGTCCCGTGAAAATCGATCCAGCGGTTTCAGAGATTACCCGGAACAAATAGACAGACAGACAGACAAAAAATTTATTAATTGATGTTTTGTTATCAATATCGTATATGCTTCCATATGCATTTGGTAGAAGGCCGTCATTTTGATATTACAAACAGACACTTCAATTTTATTTATATGTATAGACATGGAAGAAGCACATGTGCATGCACCCGCGACCCACGTTACGAAAGGGTTAACATATCTGTCGGACATGCAGTGGGTTCCGGGTTCGATCCCCGTCAAGACAAACATCTGAATGAAGTCTGTTTGGCCGGGGATGATATTTATATTATGTTCTGGGTCTGGGTGTTCGTGTATTTGACTTTGTGTGTCCATGTTACTCACGACACGAGAAAATCCTAGTGTGTCGCTATGAGTGTAGAATCCGTTATTTCTTCTTTTTTTAATGCAGTTCAAATAAATGTAAGTGTCAGTACGGTCCATAATAATCATCTAGCCTGGTGACAAATTTCCCTTTGCCATAGTAATTTATTTGCATTTTCCAATATTGCCGTCTATTACTTCAGTTATTAATCATAGATATAACGTGTGTTTTCAAGGTACAAGTGTGGTTTGACCGGAGAGGTACCACTGGCACGTTTATTTCTAGTGTGAAGCAATTCACGCGTTTCTTTAAAAGGGTATGGATGCCATTAAATTGAAGGCGATCATACCTAAAGTAATTAAATTTAAGTAGAACTTGTGTAAAGGCCCGATAATCGACTATTTGCTACCAAAGGATCCTCGGCTATGTTGGTCACATCGCTTGCCGACAAGCAGACTTCGACAAGTTGGAAGTGCTGGGAAAGAGACTACGCCGCCGGTCAACTACCCGATGGTGTGAACAAATAGCTACCCTCACCGGGCTCTTCATTGCGCCTGCCCTAATCTTTAACAGCTCTAAACCGGAATAACTGGAGTAGAATAACACGTAAAGCTCTAAAGGACTTTCATAGACAAGACCTTGAGCAATGAAGAAACGACAAAGAAGAAGAGAATATGAATTGTATCATTTGAATCTTCATTCAGAAAATAATGCTTACATTCCTACTATAAGAATGTAGTTGAAGTTCAAGCTGGAATCTTTATTGTTTCGAAATTATCAATTTAACAATTTAAATTGTGTTCGTGAAGATTTTTAAAAGTCAGGCGCACAACAAGGAACTACAAGGGCCGCAACTCGTTATTTCTTTTTAGCTCCAGTTTAAACTGCAAACAAGAGTTTAAAACAAAACTCGGTATGACGCTCGCGCAAAAATCGCTTATTGCAGGTAAGTAAATTGTTTTTAATTTATGATGTTATAAGAAATAGCTTTGAAATATTTGTTCTTTGCATTTTCAATACAATGACGCGAATATTTATTTACTTCATTCATAAATCTTCATACAAGTGAATTAAGGTTTTTTATAAAGTGACTGTAGCAAAAGAGCATTCAAACATGTCGGTTGGCCTAAAGTCGATTACAAATGCGTTACCGCTCCTGAGGACTAGGTTGGTTGCCTCGTATATAGGTCAGCGGCTCTGTACTCTCTTACAACAAAACAAAACGCATGCACAGCTTCACGTTAGAAATAGATGGGTTGTGTTACCCGGATCTAACCGAAGCACTTCTCAATAAACTAGAGCGCTTTCTTAATAATTCTATTCGGTTCATATTTGGTCTTCGTAAATATGACCATATCTCTCAGTTTCGCAGCCAACTTCAATGGCTTACTATTCACCAGAGGCGTAATTCTAGGATTCTCTTTCTGCTTTACTCTATCTTGAATGATACCAATACTCCTTCTTATCTGAAGGATTACTTC